>JAXGGA010009361.1:0-51734 GCA_038373865.1 Uloborus plumipes
ATTTCTAATTAATTTTAACTTGTTGAGACAATTTGTAAAATATTCAATATTCCTTTTTATCTCTATAAATAGTTCAATAATGCTTGGTTCATTCAAAAATATATATTTATTATTAGCTTTCGTAACAAATAAAAGCCATATTTTATATGTAACATAAAATTTCTCAACTTGTATATTTTTATATTTTTAACTCTTTCAAAGTTCCAATAACTCCTAAAATCTGACTAACAAAGTTCCGGGTAGAAAAGTAGGCCAATGACCTAAAAAGACGAATCAACATCATATTTAATCAAACAATAGGGTAGTTGTGACCTATTGAATATCCCTTTTTTAACTACTAGATATTGTTAAGAGGCTTACAAAACACAAAAATTCACCATTGCCGAATTTTAAAACACAACGGTTGATTCTTAATGATTTTTTTAAAAACCCACGCGCAAAAAAAGCGCGCCTTGAAACCGAAACCCGTGACGTCGGATGGCAGTAACTTTCAGCCTTTCATCCATAAAAATTGGATTTTTGCTATATTATCGTTTCATTGCGGGATTTTCTCCTTCCGTAATCAATACCTTAAAGTCTACTAATTCACTATTTAAAACTGGATTTATCAAAGAGCAATCCAATACCCTGCTAGGGGTGATTGTTTTGATATTTTTTGGCGAAATCCGTATTCAAATTTTTAGAACGCATCACTTGGCGAGGAAAAAAAATTACGGCAGTGCAGAGCGAACAACAGTGCGGAAGCCGGAGAAACCGGTTTCTCGAGCTCCTCGCATCTAAAGCTTCTCGCTCTTTCTTCGCCTTAGTAGAAAGTTCAAAAGCGCCAACGAATGCCCAGTGACGTCACAGCCGCTTGAAATTTAAAAATTATTTTAAAAAAAACTACTTGTCGCAGCGCAAAAATTTTTTCGCCGTTGATGTTCATGTATGTTGCTCTATCATATAAAAATAAAATTGAAAAATCGAAAACTTCCCTATTGTAGAGGAAAACAAAGGATCCCCTTAGTTTTAGTTAAATGAAAACCTGTTTCTAAAAAAATTGAGAATCGACTAATTGAATAGTTGCTAAAAATATGCGTATCAGGGAACTTGCAAGAGTAAATTGTTTCGAACTAGTCTTTGTAAACAGATTACCATTACCCATAAAACCAATAACCATTTAAAACGAAAGTTCTCAAGTATTATTTTTATACATAAATAGACTAGATTTTGTCTAATATTTATGAAAACTTTGAGTTTGAAAATAAGTTTGAAATTCTACTCAACTGAGACTCTGATTCGAAGTTATAAATTTGTAACTTCCTACAAACATCCGTGGAAGAGTCCGATAACCTCAGCATCTAAAAGTCAACCATGTTAGAAACAAGACGTTTACCTTTTCATGGTTTCGGTGGTCGAATACTAGCTCATTGTGAAAGAGTTATTCTGTACACTGCAAAAAAGAAAAATAGTTGTTCTTACAGTGTAATATTTGCAACTGAGGTTCCAGTTTAACACTGTAAAATGTACAGTAATAAACTAAAATTAGCAAATTTTCAGATTTTTACTGTAAAATTAGCCATTTTACAGTTCATTACTGTGCATTTTACAGTTTTAAACTGGAACCTCGCCTGCCAGTATTTTATTGTAAAAACAACAGTTTAATTTGTACAGTGCAGTACTTGCCTCTCATATGCTGTAACATATATAACAGTATGTAATAAACACGCTCCCATAGTTATGAGAGTTGTTCAGAAAGTAGCGTAAAATAACTTTTTTTTGCATTTAAACACTGCAAAAAATAAACTTCTGTTTTTATAGTATAATACTGGCAGCTGAAGTTCCAGTTTAAAACTGAAATGCACAGTAATAAACTGTAAAAGTGACATTTTTAGTTTATAGCTGTGCAATTTAAGGTTTTAAACTGGAACATCGGCTGCCAGTATTAAACTGTAAAAACAATATTTTTTTTTTTTTTTTGTAATATAGCTACCCCGTCATAATTTTCCATATTTAAGCCTCATAAAATATTTCAACTTTGTATATATAATTAACTTTCGGTTTGTTATAAAAAAGTCCCGAAATTAGCACCTCGAAAATTAACCAATATCTTTATTTTAGCGAAAATCGCGAATTGCAAAAATTAATGTTTTCACAATAAAAGCCGGCTTGACATAAATTTCATAAATACAGAGATACAGAAAGTCAGACACTTATTTTTGCCTTTCAATATCCGGCGTTACAATCTTTTAACCTTTTAAACACATAATTTGATATTTATTATTTTTCTTTTATTTCTTTTTTTATTTTTTATTTCTTAGCGATAGTTTTACATTAATCATTAATTCACGGCTTGTTTCTTACTTTATTCATGCTTTTATTAATTAAAAGTAAGCGAATAAAATTTAATAAAAAGAGCTGCAAATAATTTTTAATAACTAAATATTATTTTAAATAAATCAAGAATAACACGTACTTCTACAAAACAATGAAAATAATGCGTTTCCATTTTAGGGCGTAGAAGCAGCGCCTCCGTGGTCAACGGACTGGGTGATACCACCTCAGCCGGTGGAAATGGTCACTCTACAGTTCCATAAAGCAACGACAGCTGTCGAAGAGAGTGGAAAAGCACACGAGAGGCAATCCATGCCCCTACAAACGCTCTCCACAATTCCTGAAGGTGCTAATACCATGATGGGCGCATCATCTACGAGTTTTTCCCCGCAGCCAGTGTCCTGTGCTAAACAGACGGATGTCTGACATGGTAGTAACTTTTTATAAGGAATGCAGTATGCACAAGGGAGACTGGTAAGTTTAAAACTGATTGCGCACATCCAAAAATAGTGCGGGGCAGGGTTTCTCAAATGTCCACTCATTGGAATTTTATCGCGGCTGTCTACTTTATCTATATTCTATATATAGAGAAAGTAAGTTCAAATGGAGTAACGGTGTAAAAACGCTCTAAATTCAAAATGTCCATTCGGAATAAATAACTATGATACTGAAAGAGTCGGGAGGCAGCGGAATTCCGTTCGGCGTAGAAAAACAAAATAGTTCCAAAATATGACTCTTGTTTGCTCTTTCTAAGTTCAAATTGTTATTTAACAGATACATGCAATTACTAAGATATATTGAGTGCGAAAATTATCTTGTGATCTTCAAAGTTTCTTTTTTTTAAGTAAGTAAAAAACTTGCTTTATTGCTAGTTTTTCCTTATCGAACACATTATTCTGATAGCACCATTCAAGCTGTTTTTTTCTGTCCATCAAAGAAATGCTATTGCTTCGTGATAAGTCTAATAAAATAAAAAGTCATTCCGACTATTAATTCTAAGTTTAAAGAGCAAAGAATTTGAAACTTAAATGATGGTGCCTTTTGAATGGAGAGTGTTAACGCGAACGTTGCATCCTAACTTCTTCGTTGTTCTCTAACTTCGTTCATCCTTTCTTCTTGCATCCTAACCTTCTCTCTTCTTCGTTGCATCCTAACTTAACTCTAACCCAAGGGTGTTGCCCTATTTTAGGAGCTCTTGGTGTTGGCGAATGTTTTCAACTTGTATTTGCTAGGACAAAGCTAGCTCGGAAACATTGGGAAGTATTCGCAGGTCTTACTTATACAGTGAAATCTCACTTATGAGCCCGCACAAGGGACCAACAGAAAAAGGCGCATAAGTGAGAGAGACGTATAAGTGAACAAGCCAATTTTAAGGACTAAAACGCAACATAGGTTCTAATGAGAGAATGAATAAGAATGTTTCTATAGACAAGGGTCATTTTACTACGGTTTGGCACACAGTGTAACGTAACTACAATGATAAAAAAGAGAAAACAAAAATTGTAGTATACCTAATTATAAACCATTCCCTTTAAAACGATGCATAATAGATAACTTACCATCTCCGAACTCTAGTTCAAGCGGAAAAAATGCCTTCTGTGAGTAATAGAGGCAATAGATTAACGAGGAAAGTGAAGAAAAATGCTCATTTTTTTAAAAGAAAATGCTTTTTTTTTAAATAAATTTTAGGAAAAATTCGGCGCATAAGTGAAATATTTATCTCTAGAGCGACGCATAAGCGAATGATACTATCATTATTTTTCTATAGAATGTGCTGGGACTATTTTAAATCGTCGTATAAGTGAAAAAGGCGCATAAATGAGGCGGCGTAAAAGTGAGAGTACACTGTACTTGTACGTAAGCTGTCAGGTTAGGTTTACCCTAACTGTATTAGTCAAGTGCATGTATATTTAAGTTATGATGGTTATAACTGTGCTGGTTTATAAACACTTGTTACAAAAACATTGACAATTATGCTTTCAGGCTGTTTTTTTGTCCAGAACGTACTCTAGGTAGTTAAAAACTCTGTGGCTGGGGCTAATGATTAGCACCTAATTCGGCACTGGCATATAATTTGGCTTCCAAATAAAAGTTGAATGCATTCTATCGATGTATGCGCAATCAGTTTTTAAGCAGACCATGCCCTTTTCACTAGATTTAGCATAAATTAGCTATCAAGTTTTTAACCTATCTACCTGAAGTAAAGATAATTTAAAAAAATCAAAACTTTTATGAAAATTTGACAAGCGCTGAAATATTTTGCACTGGATTGTGTATAAAAAAGTGACTCTTTATGTTATATCTTTTACTCTAACGAATTTCCATTCAACCAATGCTACTAGAAAAAAAAAACGTTTAACATAGAACATGGTTATAAAAGTACTTTTCTTTTCATTTAATTCTTCTAATCATACTTTTAACCATTTCAAATATTTGTAGCATTAGCATTTGCTGGCATCACTTCAACATTCCCTCCAAAATGATTTTAAATAAAATTTGTTGGAGAAAAAAAACCAAATAAAATAAAAATAAAAAAAGAAATAAAATTAGTAAAATATCAGGGCACGAATGTATTTTTTTCCTCCTTTTCTGGGAGAGGAAAGTTATGAAAAAAAAAGTAATCTCCTCACATGAACTCTATGGGGAAATTGCCAGGTGCAGCATAAAAGTTATTACTGGAAGCAGTTTGAATTTTGTGCGAAAGATAAAATAGCGCCTATCGTCTTAGCTTTTTACCGGACTAATTATTAAGATGAAAAATTTAACTATATTCTTTCTTAAAATTAGTAGTATTATTATTCGCCTGCCTGGCGCTGATTAAAAATTAACTATTCCTGCTCTAAAAAGAAAAAATAATTCGATGCGTGTAAAAAGAAATGTTTTAGTTTTTGTTCTTCAAACACTGCAGGAATACTTGATTTGATTTAGAAAATTATTTTCAGAACCCGTTTTTGGAGTAAGCGAAAAAACCACTTTAGGACTAAGATACTAAAACAGAGTATCATTTAAAATACAGGGGGTGATAATTAAATTCAATTTTCGAAATGATTTATTAAAAGCATATTATTTTGTGTGACTTCAAATTTGTGCTTGATATACTTGAAGAAGAGGGACACAATAGGCCAGAATAAAAATATCGTTTCCGTATTTACTGTGACCAAATCTTCTATTGAAATCGAAGCAAATGTTTTACTCCCCGTCTCAGAGATTCCACTTCAAAAAAATTTTGTCCCTCCGTTTTTTTTTTTCAGAACCTCAGCAGACATTTTACTAGATCTCTTTTTATTCTGAAGTTTCTCTAAAGCTGCTAGCGTACAGAAGCCGTTCTTGCAAATTATCTTCGCAAGCTGAGCTCGATACTTATTGAAGGAATAAAAAACTTTTTTTTTTTTTTTTTTTTTTTTTTTGCCGCCTTCTCTAAAAATATTTAGTTCAAATCTGAAGTGATTTTAACTTAATTTGGCTTTATTTTTAATATCAATTTAAAATGAGACTTTAAGTATAGTCACCCTCTACAAAACTTACCGATACCTCAGTTTATTATCATATTTTTCTTAAGTTAAGAACTATTTTCCCGCTGAGTTACTTTTCGGCCATAGAAAATAAGTTTTTACTGCAACCAGCTGATTTTTGTACGTAATAATTTATTAACAGTGAGTTTGTCATACTGACTCCTCCAGTTTCTTTCGATTTGTTTTCCAAATAAATAACACTTTTACAATAGCACATGCAACGTATTTGGCATTTTGTTTCAAGAGCGGTTTTTAAATCAATATTTGTGCCTATACATTGTATTTACATTCAATCCAAGAAAAAACATTTTTTAAGCCTAAACATTACCTGAAGCATTTGATTTTTGCTATGGTCTTCAAAAATACTAACTGTTGCATCCCTAATTTAGGATTTTGGGAGAGAAGAATTCTCAATGTACTAAATGAAAACTCCGACTTTAGCCAACGCGTTCCTAAATACTAAATGCCTGTAACTTTCTGGCTTTTAGCACAGAGCAAAATTTCATCCTTGGTTCACGATACACTGCCATCTGACAGAGTTCTTCGAGAAAGATAAATTAATGATTTGTTCATTTCTAAATTTAAATTTAAAAATCAACCAATCAAAAAATGTATTTCGAATATTGTTTGGATCCATTGCCAATAGCTGCAAAATGCCCTTGGTTCACAATACAATGCCACCTACTGGAGTTCTTCGAAAAATTAACGATTGGTTAATGTCTGAATTTAAATTTAAAAATTAACCAATCAAAAAATAACAACGACATTATCGGATTGCCGCAAGGTGGTGTTTAAAATTGAACCCATCTCGACGGTAGCGAAGCAAATGTTATATTCATTTAGTATTTAGGAGGCGTTGGTTTAGTCGAGTGATAAAATTGGGAAATTCAATTACCTACGAACAATAATAATTGCAATTTTACAATAAGACCTCAAAGTCTATCTAGTTTTCATATAAAGTTTTCAGAATCAAAAAATATTTTCTGAGTCCCACTGATCTCCCGTGACCTTTAAAAACTAGCCGTCCTTGAGAGCTAAACCTTTTCGAACGCTTTTAGCATCTGGTAATATGTTTTTTTACGAATCGATATACATAAATCCCATGCTGAACTTTTAGAGTATAGTTTGCACAAAAAAGTCATGAAAATTCATTTTTGAAATGCCATTTGGATTTTTCCTTAAAAAACAAACCGCCTTTGACGCACAGCAGTGCCCTATGACGACTAGCAAGAGGAACACTCAGTAGAAGTCAAGAGACTGTATCCATATCTAACATCCACCCACCAATAAATTATAGTTCAAGAAATTGTATTGCTGCTAAAAAAAACATTTAACTAATTTTAAAAATAGGTATTTTTTCACAACAAAAAATATATCGTAATGTAATAAAATTAATTAGCATACCTTTCTCATGTCATTTTGTATTTTATTTTTCTTTTAGGATTATCCACTTTCTAAAGAAGAAAGTGAAGACAGCATATTGGGCAAACTGAGCTGAAACTGAAAGTACCAGTGCAGCGATTTTTGAAATGAATGAATGAAGGAAAGATGTGGACATTTAATGCAAAAACAATAAGAGAGCTATTTGTATCTATAAAAAGCAGTTATATACGTTAATCTGAAATTGCTATTCCGACTAAGGAATAGCTTATACAGTTATTCAGTGCAAGCTCGGCATTTCAGTCGCATTGCACTGATTGGAAAATATTTTATACGTGTTAATTTATATAGAGACTACAATAAAAGGAAAAACTTCCAAAATGTCAAAATGATCTTGTATATTTCTAAAAGATACTATATAAAGTAAATATTTTGTTGAATACATTATAAGATAAATATCTCTAAAACGTTAATCTAAACGAGAAAACGTATTGAAAGAAGTAAAATGCTTCAGTTATATTATTGAATGTGAAATTTCACTATTATATAATTTTCACAGTTTAACTGAATATAAAACTACCTTTAAAACCGTATCAGATTTTGAATCTTAAAATACAACATTTTTAACATAATTATGCTTAAAAAATGCTACCAAAAGTTTTTTTTTTATTGTTTTATTGTCTTAAACTATTTTTAAGGTTTTATCACTCAAGGTTTTTTAAATAGAAAATTACTTTAATACTTATTTACAAAAAATTCTGAAAGTTACACTATTTGACACCAGTGGAAAAAAGCAGAAAAACGTTAATTTTGGCCATAGTTATCATTAAACACTTTTTGGTTTTACAGGAATAGGGAGTTTCTGTGATAATAATTTCCCGCTGCACACTTTTAGTTGTTTACTGCAATTAATTTAAAACTTATTTATTTTGAATAAAAATAAGTATTACGAGTACAGAAACGTAAAATATAGCTTTGCTAATAGCCCTTTGACAGCGACGAAAAGAAAATGTTACATTCGACTGATTCTATAGCCACTCCATCAATAGTACGAATTCGCCTGTTGACCTAGGTTTCCAACCTAGATGTAATTACTCCCTGAAAAGAAAAGTGGAATTTTCGGAGGGTTAAAATAAAGTTGGTTTGGGTAACTGTTCGACCAGGAAACAAAACTATTTAAAATCACTTAAATAAAATCTATATAATCGAATAATCATTGGTAATAGGTATAGAGAGGTAAATTTGGAGTTCAACTGTGCACTGGTCGAATCAACTATTTAACAAGTTGTTATAAGAAAAAATTTCAAATACCAAACGTCTCACACACACACACATTGACTTCTACTTGATTATTAACAAAGTGCTATGAAACAGGTACTTATTTGAAGAAAGATGATTGAAAATTACTTTTGTGAATTTAAAAAAATCTAATTTTCAGTATAAATGTTTTCGGAGGTATTTGCTAATATATTATCCACTTTATGGATAGTAGCCTTAAAAAGGTTGGGAAACTCTGTTCTGTATTACTTAACCCACTAATGCCTAGCGGTCCAAAAAATGGGTCTGAATTTCCCAAAAATGAACATTTCAACCAAATAAGAGTGTTCAATTAGTACCTTGGTATTGTTTCAGTTCGTTATTAGCAGATTGCAGCACATAACTATTGTAAAGTGTGCTCTGTAGCAGTTTTATTTTGATCTTTATCAAGGATTACATCGTTCACAATACCAAGAACAAAAAGATAAGTTTTTAAAATTATTCCCAGCTTCCCAGTTTATGTTAATTGCTGCTTTCATTTTTTCTTCTAGAATGTCTTTTTACATATTATATCGTAGGCAGAAAAAAAATTAGTAAAACAAGTATGTACCCTCTGGGGTCTATCGTAACTTTTTAAGGACGATATTTCTTTCCTTAATAAAAAAAAATATTTTTTACATGATATTTTTTAAATTATTTTTCCTGAACCATGAAACACTATTTATAACCAGTATACAAAATATCTTTGGAAAAAAATGGGAGGCATTAATAGGTTGATAGCAATGGAATATATAGTGGTAAGGTATAAACAATATATATCAAATCAATGGCATGGACAGATAATGTGCCACGACAGCTTTATTGTTGTAGCCTTGTTTTTGCTCTGAAAACATATGCACGAAAAAAAATGGTAAGCAATAGTCAAATTATGTAGGTCCGATGATGAGTACAGCAGATGTACTGCAAAAGTTTCTTTTTTTTTTTTTTGCTGTCGCAACCGCACCTGCGTGAAAAGACAATGTGGTAACAAATAAGTAATTATAACACAGGAAATAAATGGATAGCGATATAAGGAAAACCAGGGTTGTCTGCTTAATTTTAACTGTATACATATAAAAAGTAACTAATTTAAGAGCTGGAATTACCCCCGCCCCTTTTTTTGCATGCGGGAATCCTAAACCGATTTGTACTTGCAGATAATTATTTTAATGCTTACTATCTCTGCTTTTGCCATGAAAAGTAATGAAGTATAAGATACTGTGTACTGTATAGAAGTCCGTTTGTACATACGTTCTCTCTTTGTTTTAATTATTTAATTTTCCTTTGAAACAGATCTATTAGTTAAAATTTGTATCTTAATTTAACATGCAAGCAATGCTATCACAGCTTTGGTTGTTGCAAAAACAAATATTTTAACACCTTTAACTCAAAAAAATAAACAAATAAATAAATAAAAAGAAAAGAAAATAGAAAAATATAGGTTACATTTTTATAAAGGACTCATTTTCAGTGGTCCCTTAATTTATTGCATTGTGTCAATATGTGTATTTTTGTACTTACCTGAACAAGTGAATAATAAAATATATGTTTAAAGAATATTTATTTTTGACTTAATGTTTTGCCTTGCATTCATGTCCATGAAACTACCAGTAAAAAATAATCATCCATTGTTCATAAAACAACTATATCATCCAACGTTCCTTCGCAGATATAATAAGGACTAAATATGAAAATCAAATATATTTATAATACAGCATTAATGCAGATTTATATTTCTGGGGATGACCCCCCCCCCCATTGTTTATCATTGTAGAAATAATTGGTCAGCAATGGGGGCCTGCAGCCTCAGTGATATACGGGTCATTTTCAAAATTGGGTGTCATTTGAAAATTTGAAGGGTGTAAAAAAAAATCTATGGATCAAGTATAATTCTGGAAAAATATTAATCAAACATACTTATTTTACACTATTTTAATAATTTTCGTACAGTTTCTCTTTTAAATTTGTTTCAGTTAGGGCATTTTTAAACAAATATTATGAAAATTGTCATGTCTGTTACCGGACAAACTTTCTAAAAGTTTACTACTCAAAGCTAAGTATAAAATAATATAAACATGAATTCCTTGTGACTAGTGAGTCTTTCTATGCACTGAATAAAGATATTTAAATTTATAGTAAATCATTATTATATTTTGAATTTTTTTTGTCATGTCTGTTACCAATATTGCATTTTGACAAGTATTTTCTTATTGTAAAAAATCATACAAACAAAAATGAAACAAAACTCTGTTATTTACTAATGTGTCACATAAAGAGACATTATATTACACTTTAGTAAAATTGATATTATGCTCATTAACAGTTTTAAAATAAAAATTATGAATGGTAACAGACATGACATAAAGTAACAGACATGACATACTATAATGAAAATGTACACTAATGCTGTGAAGTATATATATCTTCTTTTAGCACTGATTATTTAAGCTGAAATTCATACGTATATTTAAGCATAAAGATTAAAAAGAGTATTTATTTTTTGTAAATATGATTATTCAATATTATACCGTGTTAAACCTACATTAAATAAGAAATATTGCAGTTGCCGATCCAGTAAGACATGGATTTGGCAATTTCATTACAATATCATCTTATTCAATTTCGTATTGTCATCTTCTCGGTAAAATTTTGCATGGTTCTAAACCTTTTTCAAATATTTAACAGTAAAAAAACTATCCTCCCTACAGGGACGTCATTTCGAATTTTTCCGGGGGGGGGGGGGGCAAAGGTTGCATACACAATATAAAATTTACCAAAAAGTGGCAAAAACCACGCCCACTTATATGCCAATACATTGATTTCCCAAAGTCATTTAGGGAGGCAGGGGGTCAATTGCCTCCCCCCCCTAAATGACGGGTCTGCCTCCCTATTAATTATCTCTGAAACAAAATATTTCATCGACTTTTTTTCTTCTAGTTTCACCGAAAACAAAATTTCCATCTCTTATGTCTTTTGTTAGAAAATCATTACATAAAAACTTTTCAGTGGATTGCTCTAGTGGTTGTTTGGTTGTTTTTTTTTCTTCAATATTATGGCTGTATTTTTCTGTTAATGTCAAAATTTTTGAAATCAAATCATATGCAAACATTTTTTTGTCTGCAAAAACAGCTCATATCTCAAAATGACATTTTGCACTTTCCTAAAGAAAATATTTGATGGGTATGCATAGTTTCTTTTAAAACTAGTATGGCAGAAGGAATCACATTTCTGAAAACTTCCACATGTTCTTCAGACACAAAATAAATTTTAATCTTCATAAATTTTTTTAAATATTGTATAGTGTCCTTGCATTAGGAATGTCTGCACGCTATGTTACCTCTTTGCTTAACAGCAGTTCCCACTCCATCTACAGCCCTCTTATCATGATCCACTTCATAGGAGGACCATGATCCATATTATTATGAAATTCTCCGAAATATTTTTGTTTAAAAGAAAATAAATTCTTCAATCGATACTGCGTTGTAGGGCTATCAGAAAAAAAATGAAGTTTGAACTTCTGGTTCAATTTTTCGCAGCAGTATATCAAGAATTGCCTGAAGATGAGCCCAAATCGCTGCAGGCCCATGATTATTGCTCTCTGAAGGTGAGCAAGATGCAACGGGATCTTTTAACTTTTTCTAATACAAAACCCCAGTGTGTAAGAAAGCTTGTTTTCTTGAGCCTCCAAAATGAAATGATTGAACTTCGGTAGCAAATTTACAGTTCTCTAGAGAATTTTTCTGTTTCTATGCTGGGGTGAGTGCCATACTCATATGAAGAAAGCAAAAATAGTTTTATAATTTTGATTTATTTATCTCTTTTAAACCATCTATGTATTTAAAAACAACTTATCAAATTTACGCTTGCATAAGAATTTTTTAATATATTTTATACACTTTCAGGTAATATTCGCATTAATTATTCATTAAATCTTTCATAAAGATAGAATTAAAGACATTAGTTCAGAACTATATTTAAAATCTAAACTATATAATACAAAAGGACTTGTTACAGCAAGCATGAAACATTAATTGATTTAATTGGATTAAAACAAATATAAATTAGAACAAAAAGAAGTATGTTTAATTGATATCTAATTTATTGGAAAGATATATCCAAAAAAATTCTTTTGGTCCATTAATTCTGTATTCTGACTAAAATTCATTCTAAAAAGAAAAAAACAAATATCTTTGGAATTTTTACCATAAAAAAAAAGCATGTCAAGTCTGTTACCTGATTTGTCATGTCTGTTACTAAATATGGTAACAGACATGACAAGTAACAGACATGACATTTTAAGAAAACAAAATTGTGGGGTAAAAAATTCTGCAAAATTATTAAAAATTCTACTTGATTTAGAGTACAATCCCAATAAACTAAATTATCTAGCTGAAATACAGCGCGTCTCGAAATGATAGGTCCACCCTTTTTTTTCTAAATTTCGACTGTTAATTAAGAATAAGAATCACTTTTTTTGCTCGTGATTATATATCTGTAATTGTTATAACTATGTTTGATGAAATTTCTTAAAAATAAATCATTTCTTCTTATTTGATGCAAATTTTCATTTTCAGACCGTTTCAAAAAGATAGGTCCACCTTCAGAAATATTGCCCCAACCACATAAATTTCCAAAAATTTGCATAAGTATCGTTGCCTAGTATTGCTACGGGATTATGCTTGCTGCTGTGGAGGTATTTAAACAGATTTGAGCAGCACTTTGTAGTTAAACAAAACGGGTTGTCATTGCAGTCTTTCGCTGGTTGAGCAGGGGAAAATTGATGCATTTAAACAGTCTGGAAAATCGAATAGAGAAATAGGTAAGCTTTTAAACAGATCGCAAAGTGTTGCAAACAATTTTTTGCTATTTAGAAATGCTTATAGCAGTAAAAAATCATCTGACCGCCCATCAAAAGTGACACCCCGACAAGGAAGCACTATCGTAAGGGACCTAAAAACTGGAAATAATGGGCATATCCACTTTGGCCACACAACTAAACCCTTCAGTATCAAAATCTACTGTCCACAGAGCGGTAAAGAAGTTTGGCAGTTTAGTTTACTTGAAGAGAAAAGCGGCTCCGAAATTGACTAAAAAGCACAAAGAAAAGAGATTGAAATTTGCGCAGGAAGTGATGTCCTGGAAACAAGATAGGCATCGTGTGATATTGAGTGATAAAAAGGAATTAAACCTGGATGGTCCAGATGGTTGGCATTATTACTGGCACGATCTGCGTAACGATAGACAGATATTCTCGAAGAGGCAAGCTGATGGTGGTTCCGTTATGGCTTGTGCCCGATTCAGAGGGACAGGAAAAACTGATATAGCATTTGTAGACAATGGTTTGAATGCTGCTGGCTATAACAAGCTGTTTGAACAATATTTTATTCCACAATCAGAACCTATTGGGGGCCCATTCCTCTTGTTCCAACCAGACAATGCTCCTCTGAACTCAGCAAAGTCCACTTTTGAATGATTTCTGGATAATGTTGTACATATTATCTATTATCCACCTTACAGCCCCGACTTGAATCCAGTAGAAAACATGTGGGGTATACTCGCAGTGAGCGGTGTAAGCAGGCGGAAGACAGTACAGCAGTACTGCAGACTTAAAAAGGGCTATTTCCTCCGAATGGTCAAAAATCGGGACAAATTGTTTGCAAAAACTTGTAGAAACCATGCCAAATATGATTTATGAGCTTATTCAGAAAAAAAATCAGAAACATTTCTTATTAATTCAACATTTATTTGATGCTTGGTTCAGTGGACCTATCTTTTTGAAACAGCTGTTTCATCTAATTTTAGTTTTCCTCATTATTCCTATTATTTGTAAATTATTTATGAGCTATTTTACATTGAATGAAGTAATGTAGTTTATAAAATAGTACTTTGTACACAATACAACCTTTTTTTTACCAGCATAACTTTCGTTTTTACTGGTGGACCTATCATTTCGAAACGCACTGTAATTAATTTAAAAAAAATATTTTATGCAAGTAATTAAGGTAACAGACATGACATAATAAAAATGTACTTACTAATAAAAGACTTCTTCCTTTAAAGAAAACTGAACATTCAAAATGACTGTTGCTATTTCTTGTTTCCATGTGATTCAGTACTATAGAAGTGTTGTCATTCCAGAATTCAATGCACAAGGTTTAAAAATTGCAAAAATGTGTATGGTAACAGACATGACATTAATTTCTGGACAACTCTTTGATATTAGGTAAAAAATTAAAATTTTCACTTTTATTCAATCTAACTTTATTAGAATGTAATTTAAAGTATGAAGCATGATTGCAAAATATGACAGAGTGGAAAAATAGACTACTAAATTCAAATTCTTGTTGTTCAACTTCAGTCTTTATTTTTTGGACAGCTGTATTTTTCGTTCCTCTTCAACCCATTCCTAAAAAACCCATTTTCTTAAGAAAAATATTATTAAAAATTATAATGCCTGTATTGGAAATTGTCTGCTAATAAACATACCAAAAAGTAAATTTATTTAAAGTTGCTCAAATTTTTTTTAAAAAATATTTTTTGACGGACAGCAAATGGCACCGAAAAATGAAAATGACCCATACAGAAGAAGGTTCTTTACAGAGGATCTGCCTTGTGACTTATGTGCCATTGTGCAACATGCAACGCTTCTTTTTTTTTTCAAGTGCAACAATCCTTTTCAGCCTACTTTCCCGTTAAAAATAAAAGAAACGAAAAAAATATTAAAAGTGGCTTAATGCATCTAAAAAATATCGCCAAGTCCAAAAAATATCGCCAAGTCAAAAAATATCGCAAGTCAAAAAAAGCCAAAAAAAAAAAAAGTAAAATGAATATCGAAAAATTAAAAATTTGAAAGTAGGGTATTGAGATGGGGAATTTGTGTGTCGGTCGGTCGGTCGGTCGGTCTGTCTGTCCCCCCCCTAATAACTTTTGAATGAACATTCCGATTTGAACAAACTTTTTTTTTGTTGGAAAGATCTCGGCGAGTACAGCTCATTCCCATATTTGATTTTTCGATTTGAACAATTTTTGGTTCAACTTTGAACCGTTCAAACAACCTGTCCCGCGATACTAACTTTTGAGTGAACAGTCCGATTTGAACAAACTTTTTTTTGTTCGAAAGATCTTATCAAGGATACTTCATTCCCGTATTTACATTTTCGATTTGAACAATTTTTCGTTCAACATTGAACCGTTCAAACAAGCTGTCACCCCTAATAACTTTTGAGTGAACAGTCCGATTTAAACAAACTTTTTTTTTGTTCGAAGGATCTCGGCAAGGATACTTCATTACCGTATTTAAATTTTCAATTTGAACATTTTTTCGTTCAACATTGAACCGTTCAAGCAACCTTTCCCACCTAATAACTTTTAAGTGAACCGTCCGAATTGAATAAACTTTTTTTGTTCGAAAGATCTCGGAGAGGCTCATTCCCATATTTCACTTTTCAATTTGAACCATTTTTCGTTCAATGATGAACCGTTCAGAAAAAATTTAACATGAGCGCCTACGGGAAATTTAAATTGAATGTTGATTCTGAACTTAAAGGCGGATTTCCTTCAAACTAACTTTCTAAGAAATTGGTTTTGTTGAATAATGTATGTAAAGTACTTTTCTGTATAATCTGCTGTGAGGACTCTGATTCCGACTGAGACTCCGCAAACATGGCAGAAATGCAGGCTCAGAAAAAATGACTGCCTGTGCAGACAATTTTTTGCTTGTTTATTCATTTGTTTTATTTTATTTATTTATTATTATTATTTTTTTTTGGCAGACGATTTTTTTTTGTTAACAAAAATTTTTCATTCACGAGAGCATTTTATTCTTTATTTATATTTAACAACTGGCAACGGATTAAAAATGAAATTCGAGACATTTTATTAACGAACGAGTTTTTTTTTCTTTCTTTGATAAAATGTGTTTTGATGTTCTTTGTACTTTTATTTATTTATTTATTTTTTTTTTTGAAAACGATTGTGGAATTTTTCTACGGAAGAACTATAACAGTTACATTCTTTAAAAGGTGCGACAAAACTTTATTTACTCGTTTATTTACTTTTACGTGTTCATTTCATCTGATGAGAGGGGTATATTTTGCTTTTAGGAATCAGCTTTAAGTGCTATAAAGGATGTGATATAAAGGATTAGATGCTAGAATGCCGATGTCGATGTCCGGGAAAGTAGGCTCGTTTAGTTCTTGACAGAACTTCTTGTTAATATATATAAATCAATCAACGTACTGGTTATTTCTTTTATTTAACCGCAGTTTGTTTTTTTCGACTTTTCACTGAGTGCCTCTGTGACCACATCCTCCTACCAGCGCCTGTAGATATACGAGACTGTTCCTCTGGTACGGGGCCTCCGCGCTAATTTTAGTTTTTTACTTCGCATTTTAGAGTTTTAACTGAAACCTCTGATGCTAATATTATACTGCAAAGACAACAGTTTATTTTTTGCAGTGCATAATCCCATTTTACATTAATATCTATATATATAATGCTAGGTTACTAAAGGCAAAAAGCTGTCTGTTGAGAAAAATCTTACCGGTGACCAAAATCACAATTCTTAAATAAGTGTTTTAAATGAATGGCTACTACTATTTTAAAAAGCTGCTAAACTGAAAGTACATTTCGGTTAATAACTTAAAAGTCACGTCCAATTTCAGACGCTGAAGAAAACAGGAACTTCTCTAAGTATGAAAGTGCTAGTAGTTTTTAAAGTACTAACTCATGTACCAAGTACGATTAGCGCTATGTACTACCTTATACGTGTGAGAAAATATCGGAGTTCGTTACAAAAAAATATAAAATAAATTAACATGCGTAACATATTTAGGCGTTTAGAAGTATAACTCCTACCAGCGCACATTGATACACCGCACAAATCTCCTTTTGATTATTAAATATTATTAAGCATTTAATAGGTGTTTAAAAAAGTCATGCAGAGTTCACATCAAGTTTCTTCAGATACATAAACAGTTTAGTCCTTCTTACAGAGTACATATAGGAGCCTTGTTATTTCTACTGCTGCGGTATTTAAAGAAAATAAAGCTTAATGTCATCTGCGTTACTAAATTTTAATTAAATGTGAATCTACCTCGTTTATTTTTATGTTTGCATAGTATGTCAACCGTATATACAGTTTTTGTTGTTTTGTTTCATATTTTAAGCTCAAAATGAATGAAACTGCTCAAGTTGCACAGAATTTACGATAGTAAAATGTAAATTGTGAAAACTTTAATTAAATGTGCTCTTAACATTTAAAAGAGCGAACATAGCGCGTGCTTGTTTGTGTAAATTTAAGCGTCTGCCTGATGCTTGCAAAATATGTTGAAATTAAAGCTTTATTCTAATCGTTTAAGGACTACTTTTACTGACAAAAATGTTTCCAAAATATGCAGTTTTACTAGTTATTTGAGAAAGTTAAATTCCTCCGCCGTCTTTCTGGTTCACAATTTGGGATAAACTTTAAATAACAAAAATTTGTTTAATGCTATAGCATTACATAAAAAAATTTAGCATACAGTATTAAATAAAACCGTCAAAGTGACCAATATCAATATTCTTGATAACACTCTGCTATTTTACTTTATCAATAACAGTTTCTATTAAAATACTTTATGAAAAATTTCAATTTTCTAAATTTGTTTCTTTTTGAGCGTTGTTGCCTCTGGAAATAAAAATTATCATTAATTTACTTAAGTATGCTTGCATAAAATAAGCAATCATAGCATATTTTCATTCCTGAAAGAATTTAAAATATTCGCTCAAAAATTCATTTTTAATGATTTTCTTCTGCTTATTTTCAAGCGAAGAAACGTATGTTTAAAAATGTACATACACAGCTGAATAAAATAAAGATACTTTAAACGATTGAATGTTAAAAGATAAAATCTTAAAAGTTGGGTATTAAGGTGGAAAACGTGTGTAGGTCGGTCTGTGCCCCCCCCCCCCCATCCATACTAACTTCTGGAAAAAATAGTTCAGTTAGCGAACTTTCTTTCGTCGTTAAGATCTCTTGATCAGGAAAATCGACTTTTGTACCCATATATACACACTCCAGCCACATCAAGATGGCCACCTGTCAACAGTCAGAAAAACGACCTTTCGCAAAGCGGACTGCTGAGAGACGTGCAGGCTGAGACTCAGTTAGGGCCCTAAAGGTGCTCATTGGTTGGTTGAGCCATGTCGACTCCAATGCTGTAGTCAGCTGCGCTAGATCACGCGGGTGAGAATCCATGACGCGAATAACCCGATCAAGATGGTGCTACATATTCTCGATTTGGTTTGAGCCAGAAGATTTTGTTGGCCAGAGGCGAAAGGTAAACTCATCCTAGGACTCTTCGAGCCGCGAGGGTGCACTGGCAGATGTATGGCACTTCCCATTGTCCTGCTGGTAGATACCATCATCCTGAGAAAAAACAATGCACACATAGGGGTGGACATGGTCCGCAAAGACAGATGCGTACTTGTATTGATTCATCGTGATTCCACAAAGATGGGTGAACCCAGAAAATGCCAGGAAAACATTCCCCAAAATATAATGCTTGCTCCCGCCTCCAGCTTGAACCGTTCTAGAAATGGTTTCAGGGTGTTTGGTTTCAGAGGTTTCGAGCCTCATACGCCAACGTCCATCTGTCCGATGGATTATTAGACGTGATTCAACAGAAAATCTACCGGTCGCCGCTCAATTTACGTCCCGTTGCGGTACTGGCGTACGAATACCAGCCGTCGTCCTCGATGGACAGCAGTCAGCATAGGTGAATGAACCAGGCTTCTGCTTTGAGAGCTTAGACGCAACAACGTTCGCTAAACAGTAGTTTGGGAGACGATGTTGGTAGCCCCTTTGTTCATCTGGGGGGTCAGTTGCTCAACGGTAGCCCGTTAATTAAGCCGAACGCATCTCCGCAGTCGTCATTCGCCTCTGTCATCCGTGCATGGCTCGTGGTGCACCAAATTTGCCATGTCGCTGATTTTGGACAGTAACATTTTGCCATGCACGGTACACTTTTATCACTACGGCAACCGAACAGTTCAAAAACTCAGCTATTTCGGAAATGCTTCCACCCTTGGTCTGAAAGCAAATGATTATGCCCTTTAAGTGCTACCAAGTGCCTTTTGTGATTGGTTATTTAACGTCAACGTTGAAAGTACGTGGTGGTCACATTAATGTGACTGGACTGTGTATATTTATTTTAACAGTTTTTCTTTCGACACTAGGTGTTGTGGTTCGGCCTAGTAGCCCTATGATAATGGGTTCTGAACTCGGGTTTAACCCTTTGAGGGTTATGAACGAGTTCAGCTCGCAATCGAATCGTGCTTCATATTGCGCGCAAACGAGTTCCGCTCGGGAGCCAGATTTTGACCGAAATGGTTAGTAACGAGCACTACTCGCGTAGTGAAATTTTTCCCCAATGCGCGCTGACGAGCTGACTTCGTTCGCCATTATTATTCTGCACTGATGTACTGTACTAAAAATATATTAAGAAATTTTTAAAACGCGCTAGGCGAGCTATCTACGGCATCGCCAGAGAAAGGGGACATTTTCGGAAGAACGGCGGGGGAAAACAGCTGCCACTTTCGACTACTGTTTACTCCTAATGCTGCGCGAATTAAGTAAACGGAAACTGCTCATTTCCATAACCGTCAAAGGGTTAACTGATCAGTGGGTTTACTTTCGAAATGATGCTTGAATGCTTATTTGTCTCAGACCAAGTGAAGTCCCTAATGCGATTTTGCATCGTAAAAACACAAGGACCCACAAATAAGTGGACAAGTTTGCGTCAAAAGTATGATCACTAGTGCCAATGGCACCTGTGCGTTATAGGTGGCACATAAAAGACTGAACATTATGCATCCATATGACGCAGGAAGCTAATCTAGCTGCCCTGGCAGCTAGTTGTGTATAATCTTAGTAAATTTTCTGTTTAACCATACAAACTTGCAATTTAGTACGGAACTAATTAAAATATAATGATTAATCACATTGTACTTTAAGCACCTACTAGCGCTTAATCGGATTAAAGTAATCCTTCTTTAAGACATGACAAGGGAATCTTAAGAGCTACATATCTTTTGAAAAGACAAATTTGGGAGATAAATAAAATACACCTGCTATGAGGCGGCATTATCAGGGTTTTCTAAAAAAATGTTATAGTAAGTTTTTCCCAATTATTGTATATACATGTTGAAACATTTTAACACTTTGCGGAATTTATTTTTATTGGGCTAATTGCTTGGAAATACATTTTTGTAATTGCTAAAACGTTATACAGAATAAGAAAAGCAAGTTTCTCAAATATTCTTTTCTCTTTTTTTTAATTTGTAATATTTTGAATTTTGAGAATCTGTTTAATTAAGTTAATCTGTTAAGAGATATTTACTTTTTTTTGGCAGCTTTTTGAAATAATAAATTCATACATCTTGAAAATGTTGGTTGTGAAATAGTATCATCTTTCAGAACCTGTTTTTAACTGATTTACGTTTCGTGAAACTTTGTTTGTCATATGATTAAAGATAAAGCAGGATTCTCTGTTAAGCCCGGACTCCACATGAGCGGAAAATCGACGGAAACAGAAAGCAGAAACTGAAAAATCAGGTTTTTTCCCTTTCTGCTGGGCAGAATCGAAAGTAGAAAATTTGAACTTTTCTGACACTGCTGCTCGCTGATTCCGCTTCGGAACAGTCAATAAGAGCTCGTCTTCAAATTGTGAAGCATTTAGCAATGGCGGCCTCCGTATGTATTGTTGAAAGCATGGCTACGAAGTGCAATGTCGATTTTTTTTACAGAAGTACGAAAGTATTCTTGTTTGTACGACAAAAAACAGAAGGACTATAAAAATGTTATTCTAAAGACAGCGTTATTGACCACGATTGGTGCAAAATTGGGCCTAATCGGTAAGTAGAATATTTTTGAAGCGTTCTTATTTGTCATAATGTTTTGACTTGTTCCGTATGAGCGGAAGACATAATCGTATCTATTTATTTTTGCTGCAGAAACTCAACTAAAACAGAAATTCCGTTTCAGTTTATGCTTTCGGTTTTCCGGTCCTGTGGAGCCCAGGCCGTACGAAGGTTTCTTGGCACAGAGGCCAAACTGTAGTGATTATGTGTTAATATATTAAAACTAATGCAACATTTTTTATGTCTTGACACCATAAATTTGATGAGCAGTTATTACGACTACATTTTTAAAACACATTAGCATTTTGCGTATTTCATTCGTGGAGCGTCATTTTGCTACTGCCACTGCTTCTCATGCGGTCTTACTTTAAATGCTTATTTGTACGCCTTTATATGTGTGTACGAGTAATTTTCTGTTTTGTTTAAGTCGTATTTACATAAGTAAATAATGTTAAATGATTGGAGGTTTCCCTACTTTAATTTTCTACATTATGTAAGTGCACAAGCAGTATAATGTTGGGGTTGCATAAACTCCACCACACACGTTAGCTACGTTTGAAGAAAAATAAATAAAAAATAAAATAAATTAAAACATAAATAAATAATTACAAATAGACCCCACTTTACCAGTTAAGGACTGAATCTAAGTTCAATTTATGAAATGGCATTTCATAACCACATTCAGAGTAATATTTTTACACAGTAATATGTGCAATATGCAACTCGGGGATGGTCAAAGTGTACACTTCGATTATCTATAAGTTCATGGGAGCATATGCAATTTTGAAAGGCCAAGAAAGCCCATCTACATCAGATCGGGGACAAGTAAATTGGAAAATTTCTCCAAAATTTAAGTGAAATTATTGCGAGTACATTAATTCCAATACGTTGTATGGGAAGTAAAAATCAAACATTAATCACACTAATAATACTAACAACAATAACTACAGTAAAAATAGTTAAATAGTCGCCGTCAACTGGTGTACATTCTCCCCTATTTCCTAACAAACGAAAATAGATTTTCTATACTGCACTTAATATTCGAAATTGATTATTATTTGTTTCAAGGATCTGATAGGTAGTAACACTGACTTGACTTAATCACCATTCATAGCTCTAATTGTCTTTAGGTTTATTGGGCAGATGTTACCCATAAAATCCAAATTTGCCCAGTTGGAGGAAATGTCAACAAACATAATAAGGATACGAATGTTTATTAATTATTATAATAAATAACACAGGCCTAACCCATCCAGCCGTTTTTCATCTTACCCCATTCTGCCGGTTTTCGTTTTGAGTTTGATTTTCAGTTCCATAGTCTATCCTCAACATTCAACACCACATATTGTTTTGCACTACAACTTGTACTTTATGAGTAATTAATGGAAGAAAAATATTACTTTCTCTCGTTGAGTAATTTCTTTCGTTGTAAAAAAAAAAAAAATCATCTGCAAGCAAAAAAATCTGCCACGACAGTAAAGCAAGCCATCCCTACTTTAGATGCAGTGAACATCGTTACAGAACGCATTAGGACCAACACGTACTTTTTGACAAATACACGTACAGTACATGAAAAACTTACTAGTATTGTAAATTCGTCATCTTCCTCGATTTGTCAATCATCATATTGCCCTTTATTAACCTATATTATTATGTATACAATGCATAATAGTGTTCTAGTATTATTTTTGATTAGATGTATTGTAAAATTATACAAAATAAACTTAACAGTTTACAAGATTTATGCTCTATAACTTTAGCTTCATATTATTCTCAAATTTAGAGCTTTTCAAAATTCTATGTCTATGTTGGAAATTCCTTTACAAAATAGAGTCATACAGACATTGCATGATTCATTATTTAGCTTAATTTGCATGTTAAAGAAGTCAACATCTAATCTTCAAACCACAGTATATATTCTGTGACAAAAATTAGTACGGCTTAAATAATTATATTTTAATCTGACTTTTCCTTCGCTCTACATTTTTATACTTATTTTGTTTTGAGCGCATCTTTAATTCTGTTCCCCTTCTGATAAGTTTGCAGACATAAACTAATCAAATCGCATAAGCTCAAATTACTTCTCTTAAACCAATTTTGCGTTTCATAAAGCTTTGTGTAATATAGTTTTTACTTCATATTTTGTTTTCCGCCTTTTTGCATATTTTATTGTCTAACTGAACTTAAAAAAGAAATCTTAATGATCATAACATAACCTTCGGGTAAGCATTGCATTGCTTAGTGACAAAGATCGTAGTTTTCTCTTTAAAAGACAAAACGTCATCTTAAAACGCTAGACAAACTACTTTTTCCGAATTTACAATTTACTTTTATTCATTAAAAATATTTAATAGCTATAATTTAAAAGATTGGATCTGTCGACCAAGTACAACTTCAATGATTTGTATTATATCCATTTATTAAAACAAGTACTAAAATATTCATGACAAGAAAAAGGCTGAACACTTTCATTGATTATTACTGAGAGCGGAAAGTTCGACATTTTTAGAGAATTTTCAAATTTATATTCCTTTTTGATGTGCATTTTGTCTTTCTTGGTAATATTATGAACAGCTTCAGAGTGTTTCGTATTTAATTCGGGCTGATATGAAGTCGTTCTTGGCAAGATAATTTTTCTTCGCGTTTAAAAAATATCTAGTCGTTTAAAAAATTAGATGTCGTTGCATCACGCAATGGTTTGACCATACAGATTTCAAACAGAGTAATTTAATTTTCCTATGCCGTATCACTGTTCTAAAAGAGCTCTAATGTAAACTGCTAAAACTGAAATTTTATAAGACGCACGGTGTGAATTAAATCTATTTAAATCGGTGGCTTGGTTCTAAAAAGCCCAATGTCAATTTTTTCACATTCTGTGTTATTTACATCAAAAGTTTCCAATTTAGTAAAACTCTAATTCTACAAAGACCAATGTCTAATATAAAACTGATATTAGACATTGGACTTTTGATGTAAATAGCACAGAATGTGAAAAAATTGACGTTGACCCTTTTAGAACCAAGCCACCGAAATGTAGGTTGATTTGCATTAAATTATAAAAAGGACTGTATTTTTTTTAAACCTGTGGTGTTACAACAACGTGATTGTCTTTCAACTGATGACTTCCAGAGCTTAAATTAGGGGAACAATGATAGCTATTAAAATGTTAATAATACTCAGGGTACAAAATTAGGGTTAAAAATAATAATGTCTAATTTAAGTCTGTAAATTTAAAAAAAGTACCTACATGATATAAATACGCATGTTTTAATTATTTTCAGCTACCTAATTCATTTTCTGTTAGTATGTAGATCCTCCCCCCTCCCGCCCTTGTTTTTGTTTCTATGCAAAATTACAAATTTAGCATTTGTTTCGTTCTTTTGGAACAGCAAAATGTCGTTAAAGTGTGCGCAAAGTACAACATTTTCTTTCAAAAAGTCTGAAAGTGTTGACTCAGGTATAACGAAATGAAACAAGAAGATGTACTGCATTTCTGCAAAGGAAATTCATAAAATATCTATGCAAAACCATTTTCAGAATGATCATTAGACATAAAGCCTTCTTGGGAGAATCTTGTGTGCTGCTAATGTTTGAGCTAATGTTTGCTTCTTGTTAATGTCTCTGTAGCATAAGGGAAATTGCAGTTTAAGAAGTTTCTAGAAACGTCATCAAACTTAGCTACTAGAACTCACTTTAAAAGACATTTTATTTCAAAATGTTTTTTTTTTTTTTCACTCGGACAAAAAAAAAAATGTTTTGTGCATAAAATACAGTACTGTTTTTTAATTTTAAAATGTCTGCATAAAATTATAAGGAAGGAAAACGAATTGTACATATTCTATCTTCTCCCTTATTTTTCAGTTAGCATTTCCTGCGAAATCCACGTACATACATTTTTTGAAATGTTATGCATGTTTTAGCCCCAGCGGGTATATTTATTTTAATATGTGGTGCGGCTCTCAGATAGACAAAGATTGGGCATCACTAGTTTTCATAGCTACTGTAGTTGATGTGCTCTTTAGCTCTAATTTGCGGATGTATCGCAATTTCGTTGTTTTTGAACTATTTCGTACAATAAACATGCATCGTAACTAAATTGTCTCGCCTTTGAACTTAATTGATGCAATATATTTTTGGTCTAGTTGCGTTGAAAATCATTTCGAACAATGCCTTCCATTAAAACTTCAAGCACAATTGATTCAACACTTGTCTAAAACTTTAGAAAGTTCGAATGAAAATGAACTTCGTGCTATTTTAGACTCTTTTGAAAATATAACACATAAATTGAAATGTCTCAAGCAGAAATACTTTTGAATATAAGATGATATGAATTCCAAAAACATTAACATTAACAAAACTGGATGAATAGTCAAGAATTGCAGTTAAGTGCGAAAGTTTTGTTATGTTTAATGTTATAGTTGAAAACACTAATATTCTTTACTTAAACTTCCATTACCATATTTTGGTGGTCAGTTAAATTCCTGGAGCTCTTTTATGCAGCAATTTTAGAACATAATTGATAGTAATCCAAACTTATCAGACTCAAAACTTTTGATATTTGATTGCGTCCTTGAAATGCGCTGCAAAACGAATGCTGTCACCAACTGATATTTACGGTTCGTTATTCAAAGCTCTCACGAGTCGTTATGAAAACATCAAGCTCATTGTTAATAGTCATATTCAAGTTACAATCAATCAAAAACAAATTGTAAGGAGAGTTTTTCAGAAAAGTATGTGCTAATTGATACGTTACAAAAAATATTGTTGATTTAAATGTGTTTGAAGTTAATAACTCTTGATTGATATTTTGTTTATCAATTTAATTTGTTTAAAGCTAGATAAAGAAACACATGTTTGACTAGCTGTAAATTTCCATGAAGTGCATAATTTGAATAATTTTATGACTAGATAAAAGGTAGCAGGTACTAGAAAATTGAAATGCTACTTCTTTTGATACAAAACCAAAAGTATCTCACATATCGATAAGTGAATAAAGTATACCGTCAGCTCGGTCATACTATACATTGTCTGCAGTTCCGTTCTTATTAGAACTCACGCAAACGATTGCTCCAATTTTCTACTGTCAGTTAAGGTTGCTAATATGTGATGTTTAATAAAGTTAAGCAACTTCAATACAAGTTGAGCAAAATATTCGCGCTACAACACTTTACTTTTATATATCTATCTTCTTTTATTGCATTTCCGAATGAAATATTTTTGACGACAAATAGAATTGCAAATCTTCACTTTCCATATTCTTTGAGAGAATGTATCCTGTTATTAAAAATTTCTACAAACTCTATTAAGATAACTTAATTCAATCTTTTTATAGAGGATTATAAAGAAATGAAAAAGTTTTTTTTTTCCAGGAACCTACTCTTTGTATTTCCTACTTAATCTTAATAATGTTTTCCGTAAAAGAATTCAAATCAGCAATTTTACTTAGTTGAGTTCTTAGAATCTTGATATTCACTTAACAATATTCAGTTGCTTACAATAATAACACATGGGTCATTAGTATATTTTTCAGCAACATTTACTTTTAACGCACGTTTTTCTACAATTGAATGTAAATTGATCTCTATTTTATTTGAAGTAAAGCGTGTCTCAAAGCCGTTTGTAATGATGTTTTTTGTACTATTCTAAGAATGATGGAATCTCAGACACGTATGTAAATTATCTTGAAGTTGTACAACGATTTTCATATAGACTGAAGGCATCAACAGCTTGTACTTCATTGCCACATGGGTGAAAATGTGTTGCTTTTTAATACTTTGTTTTCTTTATCAAGAGAAACCACATTCTTATTTTTAGTTAAATGGATAATCTTAAAATATACCGTAAATCAGGGTTACTTGGATCCAGAAGAGGGCTACTTGAGCCCACAGTGATTGATTGAACAAGTGATTTTTTTTTTACAAACTCTTACGTTCATTTAGGAGTTACCCGCAGCAGGGTGTTACTCACGGGGTGTCACGCGAACTACCCCTCCTCTCCCCAAAGTGATGCAACAGAGTTTGATTAACTATGCATAACTTAAAATATTTCGTGCAATTTCGGAAACGACACATTTTTACATTTTTCAACATTACTAAATATACAGGGTGTCCACTCCAATCGTGGACCAATAGCTAATTTCTAAACCGTTAGAGATAAGCATATAGTTTATTTAGGAAAAAATCTCCAAATTACGAAAGGAATTTTGGGTCTATTCAATGTTTTTCAAAAAATCAAATTTTGAAAGAGTTACGAAATTTAAATTTTTATACAGCCCCCCAGTCCTATCAATCATATTTAGTAAAACATTCTTGACACTGTAACGTTTAAAACAAAAAAAAATCACTCTTCTACCACAAAAATTGACCGAGTTATGACCTTTTGAAAAATCAAGATTTTGCATTATTTCATGACGTCATCGAGAGATCGCTTAAGGGACCGTATGCGAAACCCTTCAAAATCTTGATTTTTCAAAACGTCATAACTCGGTCAATTTTTGTGGTAGAAGAGTGATTTTTTTTTGTTTTAAACGTTACAGTGTCAAGAATGTTTTACTAAATATGATTGATAGGAATGGGGAGCTGTATAAAAATTTAAATTTCGTAACTCTTTCAAAATTTGATTTTTTGAAAAACATTGAATAGACCCAAAATTCCTTTCGTAATTTGGAGATTTTTTCCTAAATAAACTATATGCTTATCTTTAACGGTTTAGAAATTAGCTATTGGTCCACGATTGGAGTGGACACCCTGTATTTTGATGGTCAACCTCCGATGTGTATCACGCCTTACAAGCGAACCCCCTCCCCCCTCTACTACCCAGAGTGAGTAGTATAAATCATGCTATTTAATTTATTTCTGAAAGGAAATTTTGATATATTTTTTAAAGCTCTATGATACATTTCGGGTGTCACCCCCGGAAGGGTGCCTCCCAGCGCAAAAGCCCCACCCTCTAATAACTCCCAAACGATGCAACAAGGTTTGATAGATTACATATTACATTAAATATTATGCAAAATTTCAGAAAGACAATATTTATATTTTGTAACAACGTTTTAAATATACATTTCGGATGCCACCTCGCAGAAGGGTATCTCCGGAGATGGACCGTCCCTCTTGTAGCAACGCTACCTGCACGAATAAACTGAAATATATCAAGATCCGAACCTCTTAAATGCGTTATGGATGTCACCCCCTTACTTCCATATGGGTGTCCGCCGGCGCAAATGCACTCGTACTGGTGCTACTGGTTAAGAATGGTACATGATGAATAAAAAGTTCAGAATTAAAGAATCTTTCATAAGCACTAAAAACCATTTTTGTGTCACACTTCACAGGGTTGTCACCCAGCTGAACCCAATTATAGTTTTTTTTTCCTTCCTCATTTTCGTTTTTTTTTCTTTTTGATATATATATATATATATATATATATATATATATATATATATATATATATATACCCTAATAGCACAATGTGTCACAGATAAGTCACAGTGACGTCACTGCGAGTCACAAGCGTCACAGTCACACCGTGACTCAATTGTGACGACGCACAAAAGTCACATTGTGACTCGTTTGCGACATTTGCGTGTGACTTCACTACAACGTCGCTGTGACAGCTGAATTGTGACCGGTCACAATGTAATGTTGTGGAGACGTCACATTGTGACCTTAATGTGAATTTTCATTAAAATATTTTTTTACCGATTGAAGACCGAATTAATAATACCGAATTAATAATTTTACGTTACAAAATCAGTCAAAAAATTTTTTAAGAGCCTCAATCACTTTCTAACAGACAGCAGTAACAAAAGCGACCAAGTGACAACCACTTGCGAATGTCAATCCGTGATGACGTCAAAATTGCAGTGACGGCCCTTACAACGTCAATGCAATTTTGGACAATTTGTGACTATTCCGTGACAACATGACACAGTCACGGAAACCGTTGTCGTGTAATTGTGTATTTGATGCGACGTTTTGATAGTGATGCGATCAGTTTGTATCGGTTATGCGGCTTCTCATCATTGTCACTATCAAATTTCTTTACTTACTTGTGACCTTTAAATGACGTCGCTGTAAAGCCCTGTAGTGATTTACAGCAGATGCGAAAACGGGGTATGATTATGAATAGCACAGTGACAAAAATAAGACGCTTTTGTGACTCGGGTACGTCACAAGTAAAGTCCCAAAGAGGTGGCTGCAACTTACGAATGAAAATTCGCGGCGACATCACAAGTGCGATGTTGCAGTGACGACGCCTGGTAGCACGAAGGCAGTCGATGTCACTTAGTGCTGGTTTTGCGCCTTATTTGTGACTTTTAAATGAAATTCTTCAAAGCATTATTGCGATTTAAAAAAGTCGCAACAAACGGGGATGTGACTACGAATTGCACAGTGACCAAAATAAGACGCTTTTGTGATACCTCACAAGCGAAGTCGCAAAGATGTGGCAGCAACTTACGAGTGTCAGCTCGCGGAGAAGTCACAAGGCGGAGAAGTCCTCAGGTGCCGTCACTGTGAAGTCGCACTGTGACGCTGCCGCGACTTCACGCGTACGTCACTGACTGGTCGCATCGGTCGCTGTGACTGTGATGTGAGGTCGCTAAACCGTCACTGGGAGACCTAGGTTGCAATTGGGTCGTCAGGCGTTGTCACTGTAAAGTCGCATTGTGAAGTCGCCGTTGCTGACATTCGTATGTAACTTGGTTGCGACTTCACTTGTGACGCATGCGAGGGTCACAAAAGCATTGCATTAGCAACGCCTGAAGACGCAAGTGGGACTTTTCTCTGACGTCGTGGTAAAGTCGCATTGTGACTTAAAACTGTCACATCGACGTGGATGTGACTCACTTTGTGACCACAATGTGACCTTCAGCAGCTCTTTACTTTTTGAGTTTCCTCTTGTAACTCTCGTCTAGTATAGTGGTTAGAATTCTTGGCTTGCATCCAGACGACCCGGGTTCGATTCCAGGCGTGGGACAATGGGTTTCGCAGCGTAACGGTTGGCGGAAAGTATGTTGATTCAATCCAGGTTCTTATATCAGTGATTTCTGATGTCAGTAAAAGACTCTTTTATTTTTTCAAAATTAAAAAAAATATTTTATGACAGGTCGTCGGGCGCCGTCACTGTGAAGTCGCATTGTGACGCCGCCGCAACTTCACACACAGGTCACTGACTGGTCACATCGGTCGCTGTGACTGCGATGTGAGGTCGCCAAACCGTCACTAGGTGACCTCGGTTGCAATTGGGTCGTCATGCGCCGTCACTGTAAAGTCGCATTGTGACGTCACCGCGGTCGGACATTCGTAAGTCGCGGTGACGTGGTTGCGACTGCGCTTGTGACGAGCGTCACGGGTCACAAAAGCGTCACATTTTGGTCACTGTGCTATCAGGGTATATATATATATATATATATATATATATATATATATATATATATATATATATATATATATATTATATATATATATATATATATATGGGTGATTCTACAAATACGGGAATATTTCTAACATGTAGATTTCAAAAAATTAATTTAAAATTAAAAATCTGAAAAAAATCAGCAAAGCACTTCATAAGTTACATAATTACAATAGAATATCAGCAGAGCTTAAATGTTTGTATTTTATTGTATTTTTGGATTTTTATTTTTTGAAGGCATATGTGAATGATAAAAAGGGCATATGGATGACACAATGGGTATGTGAATATAATACAGTAAGTATGTGAATAACACAAACACAATAGGTATATTAATGAAATTTTTTAACCAGTAAACTGTTAGACACAATTTTTAAACATTGTGCTGTCATAGTTTGGCTTTTCATTCATCCACGTGTCTTATATTGGGGCATGTGAATGACAATAGAAAAAGGGCATGTGAATGACAAAACACAAGTAATTGTGTTCTCAAAAAGTCATATCTGAATATTTTTCGGCTTCACTTTGAATTAGAAGTTTAGATTAACTTTTAAAGATATTATTTTCATATTATTTTGCGTTTTTTGTGATTTAAATCTTGCACACATTCATAGTTATAAATAAAAAACTCTTGAGAAAAAAATCACTTATTTTTTTTAAATCTGTATTCCATTGATTGTGAAAATGGCACCTATGGGACAGGGCATGTGGATGACATTTCAATCTAATATCCTTTTTTTTAAGTGAATAATAATTAAATATTGACGTTGTTGATAACGGAAATTATAGAACAATAGACGCATAAAAATATTCCCAAAATAGTTTTTTATTAAATTAAAAACAAAAAGAGCAATCAGTATGGAACACAAATTTGCCCATTTTTGTAGAATCACCCATATAGTGATTCCATACCAACTCAGCGAATGGGGGTCGCACGACCGACTCGGATTTTCTTTTAATTTGGCACACATGTTGATCACATAGAGGCATGGAAATGTCCAAATTGTTAGGTTCCTGCTCCGCTTATTTTCTGAGATAAATGCCCTCAAAGTTTGTCCGCCACGTCAAAATACTAAAAAAGTGATGTTATTTAATCATTTTTTTATAAAAAATCGTACTTATGCAAAATAAAAGTGTTAGATATCTATAGAAACTAGTTACTCCAGGCATTCAGAAAAAAAAATACTAGAATGTTCATAATGAAAATTGCTAAAGTACAGGGCTCTTTGAAGTTGTAATCACAAAAACTCGATTCTGCCGATTTTGCTAAAATTGAGGAATTTATTCCAAAAAAAGGAAGACATAACTAAAGGTTTACTCACTTTCTGGTAGTGTACAGATGTTTACTATAAATGGTTACACAATGCATAACTTGAAATTCTCACTCCTTCTTGGAAATATTTAAGCTTAAAGATAAGTCATAAGGCAAAAACATGCGTTTTAGGCCATCTTGGCAGCCATTCTTCTCATAAAGGGGGAGCAGTATAAACTTTAATTTTTTTTTAAAACAAGCCACTTATATGTTAGCTATTCACAGGAAAAGAGTTTACTTTTGGTTATTTCTTCCATTAAGAGATATCCTGCTGACAGTATATGCATGTTTTTCGCGACGACCATACACTTTTGTTCCCCCTCTCATGGACTTAAAATTAATTAAACCAAAAAATAATGATATATTTATTAATAGCTGTATTATCTACCCAATATGTCATGAAATTTAATTTATTAAATCATTGAACAATAAATTAGATAATTGATGAAAACAAGAAATAGTATTTCTCTGATGCCTGAGCATTATGCATTCATAATTATAAAGCACTAAATACTTTCTTGAGAAATTAATTAACATAAAGGAGCTCTAAATATTTATATTATAAGCAATACCCAATCTTGTGATTGGGATATTCCTATTTTTGATTGCAGAATTTCTTGAATATCACATGAATATCAGGAAAAGAAATGAGGTCTTTTCGTTTGATGTAGGATATTTTATGACAAATTTCATTTTATGGGCTACTAACTGAGCATGGTGATAAAGAGCTATTAATTTCAGCATCGAATTCCATTTTACCTTATTAAAAGTTAAATATTTACAAAATAATTAAATAAATAATTTAATATAAAGCCATGCTTGAAGAATTAAAATTAGTGCAACTAATTTATTCCCATACTGATCTTTACAAAACTGACATGTGTTGAGCACTGATAAGAATAAGTTTACTCACTAAAATACTAGTTCACAGATACTATAAAGCATACATCATATTTTCTACAAAATAATACTGCAACAAAGAACAAGGGTATTAAGGGGTAAGTACTAAAAAATTTCTTGAAAAATCAAATAAAATAAAGGAACTTCGAATATTTATCTCATAAGCAATACCCAATCTTGTGATTGGGATATTCCTGATTGATGTCTATAAACAGGAGTTGCAGTATTATTTTGTAGAAAATAGAATGTATGCTTTATAGTATCTGTAAACTAATATTTTAGTGAGTAAACTTATTCTTGTCAGTTCTTATCAGTGCTCAACACATGTCAATTTTGTAATGATCAGTACGGCAATAAATTAGTTGCACTAATTTTAATTCTTCAAGCATGGCTTTGTATTAAATTATTTATTTAATTATTTTGCAAATATTTAGCTGCTAATAAGGTAAAATGGAATTCGATGCTGAAATTAATAGCTCTTTATAACCATGCTCAGTTAGTAGCCCATCAAATGAAATTTGTCATAAAATATCCGACATCAAACGAAAAGACCTCATTTATTTCCCTGATATTCATGTGATATTCAAGAAATTCTGCAATTAAAAACAGGAGTATCCCAATCACAAGATTGGGTATTGCTTATAATATAAATATTTAGAGCTCCTTTATGTTAATTAATTTCTCAAGAAAGTATTTAGTGCTTTATAATTATGAATGCATAATGCTCAGGCATCAGAGAAATACTATTTCTTGTTTTCATCAATTATCTAATTTATTGTTCAATGATTTAATAAATTAAATTTCATGATATATTGGGTAGATAATACAGCTATTAATAAATATATAGTTATTTTTTGTTTTAATTAATTTTAAGTCCATGAGAGGGGGAGCAAAAGCATATGGTCGTCGCGAAAAACATGCATATACTGTCAGCAGGATATCTCTTAATGGAAGAAATAACCAAAAGTAAACTCTTTTCCTGTGAATAGTTAACATATCAGTGGCTTGTTTTTTTAAAAAAAATAAAGTTTTTACTGCTCCCTCTTTATGAGAAAAATGGCTGCCAAGATGGCCAAAAACGCATGTTTTTACCTTATAACTTATCTGTAAGCTTTAATATTTCCAAGAAGGAGTGAGAAATCCAAAAATTATCATTGCGTAGCCATTTACAGGAAGGATCTGTACACTATCAGAAAGTGAGTAAACCTTTGGTTTGTTTGCCTTTTTTGTAATAAATGCCGAATTTAGCAAATCTGCAATCAAGTTTTGTGGGACAACTTCAAAGAGCCTGTACTTGGCAATTTTCATTATGAACGTTCTAGTATTTTTTTTCTGAATGCCTGGAGTAACTAGTTTCCATAGATATCTAACACTTTTATTTTGCATGAGTACGATTTTTTATTAAAAAAAATTAAATAACATCACTTTTTTAGTATTTTGACGTGGCGGACAAACTTTGAGGGCATGTATCTCAGAAAATAAGTGGAGCAGGAACCTTACCTTTTGGGCTTTTCCATGCCTCTATACGATCAACATGTGTGCCAAATTAAAAGAAAATCCGAGTCGGTCGTGCGACCAACTTTCCTTTTTTCTGGTGATTTGGTATGGAATCACTCATATATTATATATATATATATATATATATATTATATATATATATATATATATATATATATATATATATATATATAGTAACGCTTTGGGGTTTTTCATAGAAAAAAATCAATAAATATACAATGATTTTTTATAATTATTCCTGAGCCGGCACAACGACTAGTAATATTGCAAATTTCTAAAAACAAATGCAAAACCCAGATTGCTAAAGGGCAATTTTCATCATTACGGAGGCAGCTGTCAAACTTTAAACATACATAATTACAATTTGGTTCGATAAAATCTATACAACTCTCTCTTGTATAATTTGATATTATCTATGTTTTCCTAAATTTCGGTGCGCACTCTTTTATTACAAATACTGCCAATTATGCTTCAAATTTGACTGTTACATCCTTATGGTGGAATCGCACAATGAATATATTTTTGATAATTACAGTAGATAGGCAATTTGCTAACTATTTTGGGGGAAAGCGATATTGATTGAAAGGCAATGAGTATTTTCTGACGTATATGTTCATTGAAACATATTTAAAAAATGTTAGTTAAAGCGGTTATTTAGTATAGATCGATCGAAAATATTTATGACACGATACTGTTGAGCTTTAAAAGCTTTCAAGCAGCCCTGTTATGAAATGATTTTTAAGTAGATATTATAAATATTCAACGATGTTTTCTTCTATTCAAGCCAATTTCTAGCTATTTTTTTTCTTTTCAAAATAGCGATTGCTGAACTGTTTTGACTTACACTGTACTGATTTGTTAAAATGCAAGTGTGATCTTTTTTTTTACCTTCTAGAAAAAAGTTTTTCCAAGAAAGCTTGTACACAGCATTATCCAGTACCCAATTTTTCAAAAATGGAAATAATCGAAGATTCACATTTAAAAACTTTTGAACTAATTTCCTTTTTTATGCGCATGGTTGGAATTCCATTGAAATTATCGTCTGCATCCCCCGCTGGAAAAAGTTGTGGATCAAAAATCTGGTACTCTATGCTACTGGGCTTTAGAAGTTTTGCAGTAACTGTAAGTTTATGTTTAGTTCCTCAAATGACTCAGAGCGTGCCATTGTTAATTAGTTTTTATCTCACTGCAGTTAGTGGGTTTGGCACATTTATAATACTTAGAAGAAACAGTTCTAAGATAAGCTTGGAAATACAGAATCTGTGCATTTTGCGCAGGTATCAAAACTGCACGATTAACATTGGACGAAAAAAGATGTATTTAGCGACTATTTTTTACTCAATTTTAGTAATTGCATTTATCGTACCAATATATTATTTCTATATGCATAAGCAATTTAACTTTTTTAAGGAAAATATTGCAATGTTATCTTATCTTTTAGCTAATTACAAAGAATTTGTAGTTGGCATTGTTCTTTTTTCGATTTCTTGCAATATTTCTTTTAATTTAATAACTGCAGTATTATTTTTCGTGCTATGTGATAACTTATATAACACTCTCCAAGAGGTTGTTGCCAATTTCAATAAAGAAACAAGAAAATGTTTAACCAGAAATTGTTTCAATCGAAAATATGCATCAAGACATCTTTCAATTTACAGCCAAATCACATCGACAGCAAGAAATCTGGATGATGAAATCAAGTATTGCTCTCTTTTTCTGCTCGGTTTGTTCCTTTGCACAAGTTTTGTTACCCTGAGCTTTCAATTCTCTGCACTTCTAACTTTCAAATCTGAGCAAGCGAGAACCTCTTATATGGCATATACGCTTCTTTATTCTACTGCATTCTTAAAACTGGCGATAAATGGAACCCGTTTATCTGATGAGTCACAATTGTTGAAAAGTTTACTCAATGAATACGCTTCAAAGGTTACTACTGAAAGCGAAGGTGGTGAGACTTTGGTTTCCTACCTGATTCTTTTACGCTATGCGAAAGATGGAAACCTTGCATTTACTGGAGCTGGATTGTTCGAAATTGACACTCGTCTCCTCCTGAGCGTTGTTGGAGTGCTTACAACATATGGTGTTCTAATTATTCAATTTGGTGAAACTTAATTCTTTTAAAAGTAATGTTATGTATGCTAACGCGGTTCAATTCGAATCGTTTAGTGTAAATTATTATTAAATTGTGGAAGATATTGTTAGAATTTGCAATTCAAAAATTTTCAATAAATATTTGTAATATTTCACACACCAATCATAGCACGTTTCGAGAAAAGGGCACTGCGTAAACGTGCACGGTCTACCCTAATCGTTTAATTTTTAACATTTAAAATGTTTAATATTTTGTAGTTAAAAATACATACTAGGACCATTCAAATGCATTAGTTTAAATCTGAACTGGTACTTCCAGATTGGTCCATCTGCTTGTTCTGTACGCTGTGATTTTTTTAAAAATCATTGACATATTCTTGACTTTTTCAGACGAATACATTTTTTTAATGCTTTAAATACGAATATGGAGGAGGTATTAAAATATAACCTGTTTCGACCTAATTTTTGTACTAAGTTATCATGCTATTCTAATGGTTCGTTTGACGGTCGAATAATCTTCCCAAATAAGTGACATTTTTTGTTGACGTAAATTCGAACCAGAATTTTTATGTGGCACTATTGTATCTTCAACTGCTATAAATAGAGTTACATTTCGCTCATTGTTTCTGCACGAGTGATTTTTGAGATAGTATCTATATTTTAATAAAGGTTTAATTTTTATCGGTCATACTGATGTAGCTTTACCTATATTCTCAAATATTTGTAGTAATTGTTTAATATTGCTAAAGTATTTTAATATTTTATCTCACATGACACACCATAGATATTTCTTTGACATAATGCATTATTGTAAAATTTATTGCGATTTCTGCATGACTTCTTTTTGGACCAACAATACTGAGGTAATTTACACGTAATTATTCCTACACAGATGTAATTTTTGGCTGTTATCTGTATGGCTAGGTAAGATTAAAATTGTACTAAGTATAAGTGTTTGAAAGTTTATTAATTAATTAGTTATTTATTTTTGCAAAGAAACTATTTAACTACATTCGTAGACATACATTCATGTTTACTGGAGCAAAACTAAATGTCATAAAGTTGTATCAAAATACTTTAGCAGTAATTTTATGAGTACTAAAAAAATGCAGACACTTATGTCCTAACTTTTAAGGAGGAACCTCAAACCAAGGAAACATTTAACCCGAAAAATGTTTTATTTATAAATGGGCGATTCTCTGTAAACTCGTAATTTTTCACACGAAATCTGTCCGGGAATGGTTTTTAGAAATGTTCGTATAATTATAATACTATTGCTCAGAAAATAAATCTATTACTTTGGTTCGAAAGAGGGCCAATTGAAATTTGTGCTTTTCTGCTAAATCATGATAGGGGTAAGTCCTCTGCCTAGTATAACTAGGCAGGGGACTGTGCCAGGTGACTGTGTTTTTGCTCTTTGTTGCGTAATATCTGCAAAACTATTGGAACATTATTAGTTACGAGACTACCAATAAATTTAGGCACAAATCGTGGACATAGTAACTAATATGATTCATAATTAAACTAATTAACATTAATAAAATCCCTTCCCAGAGGACTGTTTTCTCAATGATCACGATGCATACTTCCAGCACAAATCATCGCTGTGGAAGAATAACGCTGCAACTCAAAAAAGCCCATTTTTCCAGAGAGCAATTTTTAACTTTTCAGAAACTTCTATCGCGCTTGTGCTCAAAACTATTGCGACTATTTTAATGAAACTAGCATTAAAAAAACCGCATTTTAATCTCTTTTCTAATGTAGCATGATTGACTTCAATGGCTATTTAACTAATGACGTAATTTTAAAAAGAGTGGAGGTAGTTTGAGTTACATCAGTGTTCTCCTAAAATTGCTCCCTAGCGGATATTTTTGACACTTTTGAGTTGTAACTTTGTTCATCATAAAGAGCAATTTTTTCTGAACAAAATGATATAAAAATGTCATTTTTCGATTTTTTTGAGTTGCAGCGTTATTCTTCCAAAGCGACGAAATGTGGCTCTCGAACTAAACAAAGTCGCGTTTCAACACCGTTCTCGGCAATTTCGGCAAATTCACACTGATTACGTTAAACTTCATGCCAAAAAACATTTGCAAGAGTTACAGATTTTTTTTTTCTATTGGAGCTTTGAATTCGTAGCAGGGGAGGGACTGTTTGAAAAAACTTCGGACAGAATTTACATGACAATTTCAAGTTTTGGAAATACGCAATTAGACCTTATTTCATAAAAAAGACATAGTTGCATTATTCTATTTTTAGATATTAATTTCCAGATTTGTGTAGCGTTAATAGGTTTTCTGAAATATTGCCTTGAAGTGGTAAACTATTGGATTGGGACAGCCAGGGGACTGTAATTTTGGTACTTAGATAATTTCAAGAAAAAAAATTAAATTGTTATCACTTCAAATGCAATTGGGCCACAAAGTATTAATGCTTTACTTGTATTAAGAGCGATAATTACTTTACTACACTTTATTATTTTCAAAATACTCGGTCCGGACAGCCAATTACCAGTTTACAGAGAATCGGCCAAATATAATAACCACACCTTTTAAGTACGTTTTGTAATGCTAGCAAAAAATAAATGAATAAAACTTAAATATAAAAAAAACGTCTATTATTTTTATTATTATTATTTTATTTATTTACTTATTTATTTTTAATAAGACGTAACTATGAATGTACGAGCATCGTATGTTAAATGGTAAAAATAATCAGATTATTTTCTTTTCTTTCCTCAGCAAACTCTTTGTATCTCCCATTTCGGAAACAGAGATGGAAACTTTTCGAATGATAATACAATTGGAGTAGAACTTCGATATTGTGCTTTCAGTTTGAAGATATTTACTCTAAAAGTCAAACAGAAAGATAAACTTCCTTGGGCTTGTAATCAAATGTATGCTGCCAGAGTTGCAATCTTACAACTCTTTAGAAACTTCTTCAGGTTTTACTTTCAATGAAACACAAGTTTGCTTGACCTAACTAACTGTAAATTGTTTGCATTTGTTTGCTATTAAGACAAAAATCTATCTTAAAGAAGTATTTTTAAATGCAAAAAAAAAAAAAAAAAAAAAGAAAGAAAGAAAGACATTGAACTCAATACTTCAACTATAGCTATTTAGTGAATCTTATGGGCTTCAAAACAATATTGATTTCAAGCGTAACGTATAGTTATTTAAAGAAAATATTTAGAATTATTTTAAAAATATTTTTTAAACAAACCTTAAAAAAAAAAAAAAAAAACTAAACCATGTGTATATTTAGGCACCTTACTTTAAATCTAGTTTTTGTTACATATTTAATTTTATCGTAATCGTATTTTTATTTTACTGTCCTGTTTTCGCAACACAGCACTAGTTCGGTAAAGCATGTATTCTTGTCAATAAACATTCGTTCATGTTAACTGTGTCCGTAAGTGTCTTTTGTAGTTCAATGCAATCTAATTAGTGTATGTGGGGGCCACGTGGGCCTAGAGGTAGAGTACTCTCCTCGTAAGTAAGTAGTCGCGGGTTTGAATCCCGCCCTGCCCATGGATGTTATTGCATCCTCTCTGTGCCGTAAATCTGCCCTGTGTTTGTCATGAGGCAAAGCTCATAGTAAGCAGTCCTCATGTATGTCGAAGCTGATGACTTCTGAAGAAGAAAAATTAGTGTATGTTTTATCGTATGTAGTATTGCTTTCCTCTTAACTAACAAGTTATTTTAGTTTTTAATTATGTTTTGTTTAATGTCAATTTTAAAAATACTCGTACTTTGAAACATCATAGGAGGAGTAAAAAGTATGATGGCAGTAAGGAAATTTTCCAATTACATCTTTATACATAGAGATTGTTTTATCTGGTTAGTTTTGAAACATTTTGTCCATACCGCAACAATTAATGTATTTTTAAACTAAAGCAAACAAATATGCTGTTGAACAAAACTATTTGAATTGTTTGAAAATTTATATTAGTGCCAGGTAGACTAGTTTTTCGTTTTAGTAAAAAAAAAAAAATAAATAAATAAATAAATAAAATAACATTTTTTTAAGTACACAGAAGAAAGTATAGATGCAAAAGCCTTTTAATGAGCCACAACTTTCGTGGACATAGTAAAATGAACGATTTACTGTTTTTATCCACTGTTTATGCATTTTAGCAACAAACTGCTCATAATGGTCTAGCTATTTTCTAGATTACGCATTTTTAAGCTTCCAGCTTTTGACTTTCCATCTATATACAGGATGTCAACTCCTATCGTGGCCCAATAACTAATTTCTAAACCGTTAGAGATAAGCATATAGTTTATTCTGGAAGAAATCTCTAAATTACGAAAGAAATCTGAGTCTATAAAATGTTTTTCAAAAAATCAAATTTTGAAAGAGTTGCGAAATTTAAAATTTTATACAGCCCCCTTATCCTATCAATCATCTTTAGGAAAACAGTCTTGACACTGTAACATTTAAAACTAAAAAAAAACAATCTTCTACGACAAAAATTGACCGAGTAATGACGTTATGAAAACACAAGATTTTGAAGGATTTCGCATACGGTCCCTTAAGCGATCTCTCGATGACGTCATGAAATCCTTTAAAATCTTGATTTTTCAAAACGTCATAACTCGGTCCATTTTTGTCGTAGAACAGTGATTTTTTTTTTTTTAATTTTAAACGTTACAGTATCAAAAATGTTTTACTAAATAAGATTGATACGACTGGGGAGCTGTATAAAAATTTAAATTTCGTAACTCTTTCAAAATTTGATGTTTTGAAAAACATTTCACGGACCCAAATTTCTTTCGTAATTTAAAGATTTTGTCCTAAATGAACTATATGCTTATCTCTAACGGTTTAGAAATTAGCTTTTGAGCCACGATAGGAGTGGACACCCTGTACGTATCAAACATAGTGGAAAAATTACAAAAACTTTGTCATGGCGAAAGCAACCCATCTTATACTCCACTAAAATCACCCTCTTCCTCGTCACTTTAATTTGTCTATATGTGTTTTTGAAATGTATATATAGAGGAGTATGTTGATTTATGACTGCAACAAAACTGTAAAGAAATATGCAATACGTAAATTAAAAGCAAAAATTAAATAATTAAACATTTAAGATTACTTCTTTACATTACTTCTTTACGAATTACAGCTATATCTATAGAAGACATTTAAACTGACTCTGATCAGCGTGGACTGGAAGAACCTACACCCCCCTAACTGTCGTCCGAATTATGGAGATGAACTCTATTATAAATGTAGAATACGTGTGAGAAGTTTAAACGATTGCTCGTCGTCACCAACTAGGTGAGTAATCTTGGCAAACACTCAGCAATGAGTGGCTTCAAGCAGCTTTGTCTTGTACTTGGCTATTTATTTTCAGAACAGGAGGCGTAGTTTTCGAATGAAACTCATAAATAATTGCAGAGTTCTCCTAAGTGCTTCTCGTAAATGCAGATCTCATATACGTAAAATCTTAGTAAATCAAATTTAATGTTGTTGTTGAGCAATTGAGGATATTTCTTATTGATCTGACTCCGACTTGTTGGTATAACTGCTTCATATTGAAATACCATTTTTCATAATGTGCATTATTTTATTCTATATTGCCTTAGGTGCGTACATATTCATAAAAATAGTTTTTAAAGACTGGTTGGTGTTACGGAAAGAAATTACTGAATAATAAAATAACCAATAATTACTTCTTTAACGGTCCTTTAAAAATGAACCTAGTACGCATGCACGATGTCGGAAAACATTGGTGATAACACTAGCTGCAAGAAAACATCCCCTCAAGAAGCATAATCGGAACAATAAATAAAACTTTAGTTTGAGCTGTGTTGAGACGAACTGTTTGAAGAAATACTGTGGATGGGGTGGAAAGGCGAAATTAGATACATTTCTTTACTTAAACCGAGCACCAATTTATCTGTAAGTGCGTTTTATGTTTTGCCCAAGAAAATTCATTACTCTTCACAAAGCTGAATGGTTTTCTCTATAATTCAATATCAGAAAGTAGGTTATTCCTTTCTCAACACTACCACATTTTAAGAAAAATGTTTGGCATCATATATCTTCTGCAATGATCTAAGTATGAGAATCAATAGTGGTAAAGTGATTGGCAGCTAAGTGGTTATTACTTATAATATGTGGTAATAAAGTGGAATGAAGTGAAAACGAGCAGATTATTATACAATTTAAAACGATTTCATGATCAGGTATGAATAAAACATGCTTACCAGATGTAAAATAAAAAACAGTAATAAGTATTATTCTTACTATCATAAGTCACTCTTAAAAAAACTGAAAACTTAATAAAGTATGTAATGATGAGTTCAATTTTTAAAATGCTACGTGAGATATTATGGTGTAAACTGAATACACACTAAACATCATTTTTTTTAAATAAATTGTTAAAACCAACATTTTAAAGAAGATTTTCAACTTTTTGAAAATAATTACTTATATTTAAATTGTTTAAAAGAAAAGGAAAAAACTTTTGTGATTTTGCTCCAGTTTTTTTCCGGCATTGAAATTGAAAAATAAGTGTATTAACGGAATAAATGAACTGCGTAACTAGTGAAAAATCACAAATAAATGGCAAATTGGTGGAAACATTTTGAAGATAGTTGCTGTCACCAATTAATTAAAGGAAAAGCTTTTGAAACCACATTTTATACAAAAAAAAAGTTGCTCATTCACTGGAACCGGAGTGGAAGGGTTACTCATTCAAAGAGTCGGTCGACCCTATAAAAATTAAACTAAACAATAAGTAATCAAAGTAAATCTTTTTTCTGGCCATAGGGCTTGTGACTAACATAACATCACTGTGTGTGACTAACATAACAAGACTCTTTAAGAAATACTTAAATCTTAAGTAAACAATTTATTTTAGACACAAACTAATTCGTTGAACATCTTATTTTAAAGAAATTAGTGTGACCATATATACTGCAGAAATTTATTTTCAATGTTATTCTAAATGTTATGTTAGTCACAATAGAATTACAGTATATATGAATGTGAAAAGTTAGAAAAATATTCGATGTTTTGGGTAACTGCATATGTTATCTTTACAGCCATTTTTCAGGAGTTTGGAGTAATATTTTGTGAAAACTTACGTTACATTCTAAAAATTTAAAAAATTATCTTTAAAATGATGCATCACAAGATATATATATTGAAAGATGAAAACACCATGTCTAGGTTGACATTTACATGGAATTACCCAGACATTTATTTCTTACCGTTGCCATTTTAAATTAAAACGTTAATTAAATTATTGAACTTTTTAAAATTAAAGAGTGTTATTTCTTTCCGTTGTCATTTTGAACACGTGTTACAACAAAGTTCTAACAATTGTTTTTATTCTACGTAATGACTGATTTTTTTTCTCTGGTACCATTTTGAAAATATGTTTTTAAATAAAATTGCAACTGCTGTTTTTAGCAGGGACTTTTTTTTGGATACGATCTAAATATTAAAACAACTTTTTCGTTTAAAATTTTGCAGTTAATTTTACAGGAAGAAAGCGGTTTGAAAATAATTGTTTCTGCTAAGAAATTTTATTTTTTATTTAGGAAGAATGCTAAGTATGCACTACTAGACATCGTCTTCATTTCTGAGGAAGCATGTGCAAATAATTCGATTGACTTTTGATGCAGGAAAGCTTTTTAGCGAACCACTTTAGCGGGGAGTAGTTTGTCGAAACTTTCCTCGCTACTGTAAAGGCGAGCCGCCTTGACGGCTAGTAGGCTGTTTAAACTTTCCTCGCTACTTTAAAGGCGAGCCGCCTTGGCGGCGAGTAGATTGTTAAAACTTTCCTCACTACTGTAAAGGCGAGCCGCCTTGGCGGCGAGTAGGTTGTTTAAACTTTCCTCACTACTGTAAAGGCGAGCCGCCTTGGCAGCGAGTAGTATTCTCACACTGCCTTCACTACATTAAAGCCCGTGCAACGCCGGGCCACACAGCTAATGTTACTTTAAAAAAGGCGTATCAGGTTTAAAAAATTGCGTCTTCTCTTTGGAAAGCATTCGAAAGAAAATAGCTCCACTCTTTTTGTATACACTGCTGTTGAGGCTTTTCATTTATTTTATGTTTATTGTATTAAGTTTACACTTTCGTTTATATCCTCATATCTCAGTTATTTCTAAACATTTTCTAACCAATCCAGGCTCACATAAATAAGTACAATTTTCTGAGAAAAAGTTGTGCTATATTAATGTTGATTTTTTCAATTGAATAATAATTTACGTACCAAACAATTTTAATTGTTTGCATTTAACCATTGTTGCAAAAGCTACGTGGAGAAAAGGTCCGTAGACCGTAACTATGCGGAAAAGTGTGGAGAGTGGAAAATCAATTTCGCTTTCACATGACAGCTCTCGTTACAGAGTATAGTGTCCGTTTTTAATCACATTGCAAATCTAAATTTCTAAAAAAAATAACCATGACACAAAAGTTATCTTTCGTCATATTTTAATTCATTATAATCGTTTCACTATATGCAAGGGTGTCCATCCCCCTCAAGCTCAATGGCGCAAATTCCCCCCCAAAATTTTTCTCAACACTTTTGTGCTATTTATTTTTTTTTATTTTAACTCTTCTTTTTTATTTTATTTTTTAAATGATATTTATTTATTTTTTGAATATTTTTTTATTTTAAATATTATTATTTTTTAAATATGTTTGATTTATTTTTAAAAATTATAGCTATTATTTTTTTATACATTATTAATTTTTTAGAAGTACTAATTATGCGCAGAATAGAATAGCTTTTTTCCTCTTCCAGACATCCCAAGCACACACACAAACACTAAATAAATAAAATAATGATAAAGAAATAAAAGAAAATAATTTAAATTAAAAAAATGAATAATTAAATAATTTAAATTAATTTAGTTTCAAAAAATCCCCCCCAAAAATTTTGATGGCGCAACTTGCGCCATAATCCCCCCTGTGGGCACCCCTGACTATATGAAACAGCTTAACTTTAACACTACTAATAACAATAATATAAATAGTAGTAATAATAATAATACTAATGATAATAATAATAATAATAATAATAATAATAATAATAATAATAACATTTAATCGTTAAACACTTATTTTTTCTCATTAAAACCATGCATTAAAAGTTTAAACAAAGGCAACTAAGAAATATCTGAGAAGCATATTTTCCCTAACAATGAAGAATTTTCTCCGAAACAGACATTGTTTTAATAATCTGCGGAGCATATTTGCTTCCTAATTAAGATAATCTTCTCCCATGGCGATTTCTAATTGGTAATCTCAATTATTTGAATATATATCTAAGACTTAGTACCCGAACATTTGGATTTGCATCTGAGTACATATTAATTGATCATGGAATTATTATTTTTCATCTTTAGTTAAATACTCGACTCATGCATCAATGATATATGAACACAGGTAAAATAAGTGTTATAAAACTGTTCTTTGTGCAGGCACTTGTTAGTGTCTAATTAGGCACTTGTTAAATGTCATTTTCTGGGAATAATATTTTTGCTTACAGTCTTGCTTGACAACTTCGATCCACAGATTCGCTCTTTCAGTTAGTCCCAATTGTATTTTAATAAATTTGCAACACTTTTTGAAACTTGAAATGGAAATGAAACTTACAAAGTAGTTATTTTACTTATTTTTTATTTTTATTTATTTTTCTTTTTACGAAATGCGATTGTTTAAAATTAAATTGTGGCGGCTTAGCCTAGGAAAGATTTAGCATGAGCAAATAAAATATGGTAACGGCTTGGTGGAGCTGTTTTCGATGCTTTAAATGCAAAAAAAATAAATTAATGAAAGACATTTGTTTAAAAAAAAATAGTTCTTGTATGGTGTCAAAGTGACTCGTTTTGTTTGCATTAGAGCCGACATTTTGACAAGCTGACGCATTAGCTTAAATTTGACCACTTAAGATCCAACTTATTTACTTTTACTTTCAATTTTCATTGTTGCAGAGCAAGGGTTATCAAGGCAAAGTTTCGGGATATTATCAAGCATTGTCAAATTCACGTGCCGCTAATAATTGCTTACACTGAAAAAATACTAAAAAGCGATAACTTGCCAGAAAATACAGCCACTCCTTAACCGAAGACATACCGTGCGCTAAATCCAAAGTGGTGAAATTTAAGCTTCTTATGTCGGCTCGTCTATGAAGTTGTCATACTTTACATCACTCTAAAGCATGTTTGAAACAGTGATCAGCAGTCGTGAAGTCAAATTGAGGTGTGCACGTTGGCAGAAACGTAACAGAATGGAAATGAGGGCTACAGGAAGCATGTGGGTCATTCCACGTCAGTTCACCCGGTCATGTAACCCATGTCCTCGGATTCTGATAAAATTTGGTGTATTTAATATTTTTATGGTGGTAAGTAACCATATGAATTCTTTTGCCCATATGTGATCTGGTTTTTGTTTTACAGGCGGTCAAACTTTTCAAAAAATTGCATTTTCTGTCAACCGCTAAGCCTAATCTGCATGTATACGTATCTCTTCAGTAAATTGTGACGGGTGCAGAAATCTTTCAATATTTCCAAAAATTCTCAGATATGTTGCTGAAAGCATGAGGATTTAATAAAAAAATACTTGAAATTTATAGAATATAATTTTGTTTGAATAAAATTTGAATAAACTACGACAAGCATTTTTTTCTTGTGCAAAACATGAGTTTACTTAAGTATCATTTCACGAGAAGGCGGTGGTCCTATTCAATAATAGAAGCATTCGAAATGAGCCTGAAGGTGTGTTCTATCATTGCAAAGAATAAAATTAGTGGTTTTTTTCGTTTTCTTGTTGCTGTTGCACAATATACACATTTCAGTGTCAAAATTTTTGAAAAAAGTTCTAGTCATTTTCCTAACCTAAATTTCACAGAAAAGCAAACATACCTTTATTTTTAAGTGTATTTACAACCCTATTATGCTACTTAAAAATCATCTTAATCCCTTATTAAGCAGAATGGAAAGTGAGAAATAATTTATGACTCCCAAATTCAATTGTCAAGTTCAGCAAAATATCAGATGCAGAAAAAAGATGTGCAAAACATGAATTCATTTTAGTAACTTTTTATGAAGAGGCGGAGGTCATATTCAATAATAGAAGCATTCGAAATAAACCTAAAGGTGTGTTCTATCATTGCAAAGAATAAAATTAGTGGCCTTTTTTCGTTTTCTTGTTGCTATTGCACAATATACACATTTCAGTACCAACATTTTTGAAAAAAGTTTTATTCATTTTCCTAACTTAATTTTCGATATTTTTTGCGTAAAAGAAGCATTGTGCACGCTTTTGTAGCATAAAAACGTATTATATTTAGTTTTAATGAATTATAATTGTATTGAATGTGCGAAGAAGAGATAGGATAGCACAATCTTTAAAGTAAAAACAATAATTAAAAATGTGAGTTTCTGAATATTATCGGATTTTTTGTCTTTGAAGTGTTTGTGTGATCCTGTTTTCAGCAAATTTAAGGAATATACTGTTTGATATTTTAACGCTCAACCTTCCTTGCATTTGCGCATGTATCAGGTCTCTTCTTATTTTATCAAAATATGGGTCATAGTGAAAAGAGTGATAAAGAATGTGAATGGGTTTTCTATTTTGGTTTGTTTGTTTTTCATTGGATTCGCTTATCAGGAAGGTTGGTTTGCGCTGTTAAATAATAATAGGAGATAAATAAAAAGCTAGAGCCCCGGACAGACATAATTCAATAAAAATAAACTAGAAATTTCAGCATCCAGTTAAGAGCAAATACAGCTTTCGACACTCGCTATTGGAGTTTAAAAGAAAAAAATTGAAAATTTTCAAGTAAGTGACTATGCTGGATTTGAAGCAAGACTATCTTTTACCTAAGAAAGGACTATTATCTTTACTATAACCAAGAAATGGTAAGATGTTAGATGAAATAACTACGTTAAACGGTCCTTAACATAAGATTCTGGAAGATGTTACTATTTTCTTCAAAAGGAGATTGAATATGTACAAAATAAGTATTCCGAATATTTCATGATAACGTGACTTCAACAAGTACTGTCCGACGTCGGAAATGCAAGGAAGGTGAAGAGTTAAAATATCAAACAGAATATTCCTTAAATTTGCTGAAAACAGGATCACACAAACACTTCAAAGACAAACAATCCGATAATATTCGGAAACTCATATTTTTCATTGTTATTTTTTCTTCAAAGATTGTGCTATCCTATCTTTTCTTCGCACATTCAATACAATTATAAATCATTAAAAATAAATATAATAGGATTTTATGCTACAAAAGCATGAGCTATTCTTCTTTTACACAAAAAATTTTGAAAATTAAGTTAGGAAAATGACTAGAACTTTTTTCAAAAATGTTGGTCCTGAAATGTATATATTGTGCAATAGCAAAAAAAAAAAAAAAAAAAAACGAAAAAAACCACTAATTCTGTTTTTCGCAATGATAGAACACACCTTTAGCTTTATTTCGAATGCTTCTAATATTGATTATGATTTCCGCCTCTTCATAGAAAGCTACTAAAGTGAATTCATGTTTTGCACATATTTTTCTGCATCTGATATTTTGCTGAACTTGACAACTGAATTTGGGAGTCATAAATTATTTCTCACTATCCTTTCTGCTTAATAAGGGATTAAGATGATTTTTAAGTAGCGTAATAGGGCTGTAAATACACTTAAAAATAAAGGTATGTTTGCTTTTCAGTGAAATTTAGGTTAGGAAAATGACTAGAACTTTTTTTCAAAAATTTTGATACTGAAATGTGTATATTGTGCAACAGCAACAAGAAAACGAAAAAAAAACACTAATTTTATTCTTTGCAATGATAGAACACACCTTGAGGCTCATTTAGAATGTTTCCATTATTGAATAGGGCCTCCGCCTTTTCGTGAAATGCCACTTAAGTAAACTCATGTTTTGACCAAGAAAAAAAATGCTTGTCGTAGTTTATTCAAATTTTATTCAAAAAAAATTATATTATATAAATTTCAAGTATTTTTTTATTAAATCCTAATACTTTCAGCAACATATCTGAGAATTTTTGGAAATATTGAAAGATTTCTGCATCCGTCACAATTTACTGAAGAGATACGTATACATGCAGATTAGGCTTAGCGATTGCCAGAAAATGCAAATTTTTGAAAAGTTTGACCGCCTGTAAAACAAAAACCAGATCACATATGGGCAAAAGAATTCATATGGTTACTTACTACCATAAAAATATTAAATACACCAACTTTTATCAAAATCCGAGGACATGGGTTACAAAATCCCGTTTTCCTGGGTGATTTGACATGGATTGACCCATGTGACAAAAATCCATTACCGTTTAGTATAGTTGCGCGAGGATTAAAGAGTTTCATTCAGGTTGGAATGAGGTCGCAAAATTGCGACGTACCAATCGGCGTTCAATCTGAAGATAAGAGTGATATCTTGAGCTACCGCTTTTTTTATAAACCGTCTATGGAAATGTACTGGAATTATTCTGATATTCGATTCTAAGTCATTATGAGCTCCAATTATCAGGGCGATCCGTCGCAGGCATCAACAATCAACACCTTTCCTGTCGTCTCCGGAAGGCTCCCGGCATTTGGAAATCTGTTAAAAATTTTGCCGGTGGTTATATAGAAGGAATGTAATGCAACTTCACATGTAAGGTCATTAAAACTTAATTTGTACCCAATGTTACCAAATTTACAGCCTTCGTATTAGCGATAGAAAATCATTTTTATGAAAATGCACTGCAAAAAATGGATGTTGTTTTGACAGTATAATACAGCTAATTTTATAGTAATAAGCTGTAAAAATTGATAATTTTACAGTAATAAACAGCAAAATTGCTAATTTTACAGTTTACATCGTGCATTTTACAGTTTTAAAATGGAACCTCGGCTGTTTAGTATTGTACTGCAAAAACAATAGTTCATTTTTTGCAGTGTAGATGGTTTGTTTTATTTCTGGCATTATATGATACGTTCGAATGTATATTTGAAGCGTGCTAAAGCTTTAAGACATTTTCCCCTTCTCTGAATATGTTTTCGTTACTTTGGTATTGCCTAGTGTCTTTGACAAGTTATCCTAAAAGGTTACCCTGTAAGATCACCATTGTTAATGGGTGTAACGTTACGCAATTTCTACAGTAATTTTTTCCGACGTTAAAAAAAAAAAATCTACTTGTTAAAGGAAAGTTTAACGTTGCCTGTGTTTTAAAACAAAATACTATGTGAAAAATTATTTGCATTTGATTTTGTTATTGCTATTACTCTTTAGAATTCCACTAGTTGTGAGACATCATTAAAAAAAAGTACTCTAGAGGAGTAAGTCGTAGAAGAGTATGCTTTATTTTTAGGGTTGTTAGCATGTTTGATAATATACAGCGCATTGGAACTTTTAAAATAAGTCTACTTGAAATGGAATATGCATGTAAAATATATGAAAAGAAAATTGAAAATAATCAGTCAACAGTCATTTATTTTTAATTATGTTGCTTACTTTCCATAAAAATAAACTAAATAAAAAACTCTTCTACGGCAAATGACTGAATAAAATATGACTAAAAGATTTGGTAGCTGACATAAATTATTTATGGCTAAATGTTTCTGCTGAAATGTATTTTGTAGTAAACTAAAATAAAACACGGTTAAAAGATTTCCCACACATGTTTACCGATTCATGAGAATACTTTTTTTTTTCTAGTCTCAAAAGAGCATTCGGAGGTTATTTTTAAAATAAACTGATGGATTTACTTTTAACACACACATACGAGTTGCTTTGAACTGAAACATTTTGCTTCTTAATATTTTACCTACTTTTTCAGAAGCTACTATAAGATTTTTTTTTTTCCTTTAGGGTAATTTTACTCCTTAAAAACCTGTATGTCTCAAATTTTTAATGTCCACAAAAGGAGAAACTCGAAATATAGACACTTCCCGATTCTTTCAGTTTTTGTTCGCTTGCTACTTCCTCGTTGCATTTCCCCCCTATTTCCAGAAAGTCAGAAGAGACTTGGCAAGTGCGCAGATTCGATAGAGGTCTTGCGAAAAAACAGTAGACTTTTTTTTAGTATAAATTATATTTTTTCATTTTATTTTAGAAACTC
>JAXGGA010009362.1:0-51725 GCA_038373865.1 Uloborus plumipes
TTACTAAGAAATACCAAATTGAAAGAAAAAGTTCTTGGTAAACATTCACAAAGTAAAAATTACAGGGCTCGTATTTTTCCATGTGAAATATAGTTCAGGATTCAGATGGCATTATAGGAAACCTTTCGTATTTTAAACTTGTCACTATATGTAACTATGCAATAATGTTATTATATGCCATTGTGCAATTATATACAGTTATTTTGATGTCAAAAACTAAATAAAGCCGAATAAGTATTTTTGTCCTGTTTGTGGGTTTTTATGCAGTGAATAAATTAAGATTAAATCATTACTTTACTTTCTTAAATAGTATCAACCGTTCTCGTAAATTCCTACTCGACTAAAAACCGCAAATGATTTTTTTCCATCTGGTGTTATTTTTGCCAATTTTTGCCATAATATACATTCGAAAACTTTTCTTTAAGTTCTAATCCAGCTTGCTTATTAACATTTGAAGTGGAAACATTACCAGATAATTATATCCTGGGAAAGAAAGCAAATACTTATCATTTCTCCCTTGTCGACGGCGTGCTTAAACGCCATTTCGTGCGTTGAATGTTCTAAGTGTTAAATACGAGCTTCTACTGGCAAAAAGTGGCTATTATTCCGCTATTTTTACACGTCATTTATTACGTTGAGTGATTTTAGGTTATATCTGCGTGAAAATGGTTATGTACTTAATTATTCTAAAGAAAGCTCACAGCAATCAAGTTTGGTGTTTGAGCTAAAATCACACAGTGGTGCTATCAAAATTTTTTTCAGGGAGGTAGGGTTGGGAGGGGTCATAATAATTCTTACATTGATCCATATCAGCATACTAAAATCGGTATTATGTCACAAGGTCAAGGGCAATATTATTATTATTATTATTATTATTATTATATGGTGTGAAAAAATGAAATTTCGCCTTTATAATGTAAAAATTCCTAAAATATTTAATTTTATAGCTTTTTTAATTATTTCGAAAAGAAAACTTGGAGATAAGAAAAAGAAATTCGCTGAAATATTCATCAACCAAAAACTGGTGTAAATTGGCTAATATTTGTTTTGTCAAGGAGGTAAAGATGCGGTAGTCAGAATTGAAAGTTAGAATAATAGTGACGCTACTGTCAAAATATGTAGGTATTCATTTCATCCTCTCTAAATGTCTTCAAAGTTAATGCTTTCTAATGTTTGCTTTTCATTTTAACCGTATACACATGTAAAATTTACGAAAAAGTATTTTCCTCTAAATATTGAAGCTTAAAAACTAAATCTAATTTTTTTTAAGTTGAAGATAAAAGCTTCATAACGTTATTTTATTCTTGTTTTAGTGATTGCTGTTACCATAGTTTTCCCCTTCTTAATGCATTTATATGCTAAACAAAAAATGAACAAGGAAATGTTAAAAACTATACCTCTTCATTTTCAGTTTGGAGAGTTTTTCGTCCAGAAACATCTGTTAATGAGTTAAGACTAAGAAACGTTTTTAATGGAAGAAAATCTTAGAAAGTTTTAATGTATGATTTTAAAATGGCTTTACATACAAATGCTTGTTTTTAATGTAAGGTCTTCAGATGCTTTGTTTGCTATGCTATTATTAACTTTTTTTAACGCTTGTATTGTTTATTTTCTATCCCAGTTTTTCAAAAGAGCTCATTTTCTTCGAATGGAAGATGCTTTCTGTTTATTTTCACTCTTAGGAATTGCCATGTTTCTTCTTCTTCCCTTTAATTTCTTTTTTTTCCTTTTTTTCATTCATTCCACAAACGATAAGTAGTGGCAACGGAAGGGAAAAAAAAGAACAAATGTTGACTTTATTTCACACGCTTCCTCTGCTGCCATTTTTCAAATTAGAGGAAGAGATGGGTTCGGGGAATGCTAAATTTATTTTGAAGCATATCTAGTGCGAAAAGTCTTGGAATAAATCAAGGGGAGGGGGTGCAACAGAAATGCATAATCACGCAAAAATTTAAAAAACATATGAGATAGAAAACTGTTTATACTTTAAAATTTCATTCCAACTGCTCTTTTTTTTATAGTTTTTTTGGTGGTGGTTTGGGGGAGACTAGCACCTGTACTACTCACAGCACGCAAGTCATCTGCATTCTGTAATTATAGAGTGCGGGGATGAATAAGTAAAAATGGGTCAAAAATATTCTATGAAAGTGATTGTTGGACTTATATATATATATACTATACAGTGGCGAACAAAAAACAACTACATCAATTGCGAAAGAGTGGAAAAAAGTGCAAAAAATATTCTTCAAGTTAACCCCACATTGCATAATTTTTGTTTTTCTTTGAAAAAATTATATACTTTTCAATGTAATATGAAACATGAAGAAATATTTATTTAAATTAATTTTGAAAATTGATGGTGATAATTGCTTTAAAGATTCCTAATATTTGCTTTTTGTGCTTGAGGCGCCTTATGACTACATTTTGTTGATTATGAGGAAAAATGGTCCATGTATCCAATTGGCAACACGGTGCAGTAATGTTTTTTGCAACGGTGGTGTGGTTTCGATAAAACACAGCTTTAGGATAAATTTCAATAACATATTGTTAAGATTAATGACTTATTTATTCTTAATTATTGCAAAAATTTAAAGAAATGCAGCATGTAATATTTAAGATAACGGGGAACAAAAGAAATAAATGGACACATTTTGCAGTTAATACGAATTCTACAAAACTGCAACCATATTGCATACACGTAAAAGAGTATGTCATGCATCCATGAAGAACACTTCAATGTTTAGTCGATCTTCTTAGCAGCAATTTTTCATCCATTAGAGCTCAACAATGTGCAATACAGGGTTAATCCCAGTTTCATCCAAAACTTTTAAGGGCTGGACTTTTTCATAAAGAACTACTTACTCTGAGGAACTTAGGAATTCACTCTTAGGAGGGGAAATAGTGGAAAAATTCCTTTTTCGATTAGATTGTTGTGGAGATGAAAACTTGTAAATTATGCAATAAAATCATTCGTAAATACGTTGAATTGTTCTTACTTTTTTCGCTGTATAACAGGGAAAATTCTTGAAGATATCTTTTATGAGGGATTCTGTTGAAAGATGCAACTTCTCAACTTCTTTCACATGATTCTGAAAGGTGGCTTTAAGTATTCTATTGCATATATACAAAAATTGTGATCATTCTTCTTATTTTTTATGATGGATTTAACTATCTGTGAACACTTTTCTTACTACTTATTACTGTTTTCAGGGGTGATTGTGTTCCGGTATTTTACCGGATTTCCGGTATTTTCATGGTTGATTCTGGTATTTTCATGTTCGAAAATACCGGAATTAAATATTTTTAATTATGCTTCCATCTTCCCACCTTCGGTATTTTTTTTATTTTTCGAATTTTCGGTGATTATACCGATAATTACTAATAATATTCATCGAATAGAAATGTTAAGATACCATGAAGAGAAAAATGAAAGTTTAAGGTCATACTGTATTGATTAGGAGTTTTATAGGTACTGCCATTTTGATAAATTATTTTCTATTTTTTTAATAGCAATTGCAACTTTCATTACTTATAAATATTTTTGCACAACAAACAGTAATTCTCTTAGACTTTTACTTTCTCCTTAAAATATTTTTTTGAGATAATTTGTACAACATCAGGGCAAAAATAACTGTATTAATTATTTACAATTTAATTTAATGCATGCACAATATTTTGACTAAAAACTATTTGAAACTATTCGAATATTTGAATTTGTCTTGTTTGATTGTGTCTTGTTTGTTTATGAAAGGCAATTAATTATAATTTTTGTATAATTATAAAATTAGGTGTGCTTAAATAATAGAGGCCTTGGTTTAAAAAAGAAATGCCCCCCTCCCACACACATTTTCTCTTTAAAACTTTCAGGTATTTTTTCATGAACTCATAATCACCCCTGTGTTTTTTAAAGTTCAAAAAAGCATTTTTGCCCTCATATTAAACATTTTCGAGAAGGATCACAATATTTTAAACTGAAATGTATACATATTTCGGTATATTTCTTTCAGTAAAATCTGCTGTAATCGTGATTGAATTATTTAGTGTGATAATGCAAATGTTTTCTTAAAATTAAACATTTTGTCGCTGAACTGGTTTTTGAAATACATTTTTCAATGATGTCTTTTTCGTCTTCGCGTAATATGTGCGTTCCTGTTTTAGTTATCATTCCGTAAAATTCAAAAGTTTATTTGGTAAAATAAGAATCTTCCCTAACTCCCCTGTCCCTTGTCGAAAGAAGGTTAAGTTGGGACGCCCTTGAAAGTGACGCAATTTTACTCATACCAAGCAGCGTACGCAGACAAATCAGACTTAGAGAGGAGAGGGCATGGAATCTCAGAAAATTTAGCTAAAAAAAATATTTTTTTTGAATTTCTGACATCAATGATAATTTAAGATGACAAAAATACACCATTAATTTTTTTTATCATTATAATTATTGTTGTAGCCCAGAGGTAAAGCATTTTAATAAAAACAGAAAAAGATAAATTAAAATTTGAAAAGTTCTCTTACTTAAAGTAGGGATTCCCCAACAAGTGCATGCAATATTTTGGCAAATTTGTGCTTTAATAACATTAATTTTGCGATTTATTTTACTATTGTTCCCTATGTTCTGTTTCAATTACATGTGTTGATATGTATTGAAAACCAGATGAATGAATAAACATTATTAGGTGTTTCTGAAAGAAATTTGCAATAAAAATTTCCAAAATTGAATTATAAAATAGTTATAAACGTGACAAACAGTAAAATGAACATGTCAAAAAAAAATAAATAAATAAAGAATTTATTTCTTTTTTCAATTCATTTGAATTTTGTCCTATAATTAAATTTTTCTCTGCAGAAAATTCTTCTTATGTTGCGATTTCAGAAAAAGAAAAAAAAAGCAATAGCTGAAATGTTTTAAATTCTTTTTTAATAATTTCGGAGGGGGCTGCAGCCCTATCAGCCCCTTTTCAAAAGGGCTTGAAATTTCTTCTCTGTATTCGGAAGTTCATACGTATCGTCTGCTACAGTGCCGCAGGTGTATGATCTGCTTATTTTCCTCACCTCCACATCCACCCATGTAATTCTCTACCAATGCTCGATTTTCTTTCTTTCTCTTCCGCACAAGTGAGTTTTCTTCTGCCGTCATCACTGTTTCTGACCCCACCTCCACCTTTGAGGTTGGCGTTCGACCGACCCCAAGATTCGATTCCAATCACGTGACTTTTCGCGAGGGGTGATGAAAGAATTCCAGCCTTTTGCATCCCTACGCTAAGAAATTAAATTGAAATCGTGCTGGATCACCAGTCGGGCTCCTCTGGAAATACGTCTGGTCGGATGTTAGACTTATATCCGCGGTCTGAGGTCAGAAGTAGGTGACGCCGTTTTTGAAGATTTTTTTTCTTCTGGTGGAGATTTTATCGAGAATGTTAAATATTATGGAATGCAGTGGGTTATTTCCGTGAAGGAATTGATTATTTTATCAGCGTGAAACATTACGGAATATGATTTGTAACATAAGTAAATCACGGGGCATTTCCTGTGATATATTGAGCTGTTTTGTTTGATAACAAGGCTATTAATCGTGGCAGAAAGAGATTTTGGGTAGAAAAACAGAATAAAATCTATTCTAGTGCGTATTACGTTTGGTAGATCAAGTAAAATATACTTGGGCACAAAACCAGGTAATAACGTACAGAGTGATGAATAATGTCTTGAATATATTTGCATGCAAAAATCTGCAGTTAAAACACTTTGAACCAGCTATTCTTAACCGCTGGTCAGCCGGAGCAACATAGATTATAAAATACGAGCATGCACAATGTATGCATACCTCTTTCCTAAATGTAAAATTAAAAAAAAAAAGGAAGCTGTAAAATAGTGTAGTGATGAATGTTTTTTATTTGTTTGAGCAGTGGGGGGGGGGGGTGGCATCAAATAAAATTATTAGCATTTGTTTCAAAAGTTTCTTTGTTTGTTGTTTTGATTTGAATCTAGTCAGTAATCTCTCTTTCTCTCTCTCTCCCTATCTTATAATGAAAATAAAATTTGAGCTTATTTAATTGTAGGAATTTGTTGCCCTAATATATTTTTAATAATAAAAATAGAAATAATTCTACTGCATGTATTTTTCATTTGTAGCATACCGTTTTCAATTATTTCAGTTAGTTCTAAATATTATTTTTCTTATTATTGTTACGTAACGGAAGTCATTGTGTGCAGGGAAATTAAGTTGCAATTTACATTGTTTTCAAAATGTTCTTAATTAATCAAGATTCTCGTAATGTTATTAGTAAATTCTCATATGCAGGAGAATTATGTTGTAAATTAGATTGTTTTCAATAGGTTCTTTGTTAATAAAATTATTTTAATGTTGTTAGTAACTTAGAGTGTGCAAGAAAATTATGTTGTAATTTACTTTGTTTTCAAAATATTCTTGAACCTAAACAGATTTAGTTTTTATTTTATTACTTGTAAAGAAGATAATTCAAAACGTAGTTTGCTCTTTTTCTTCAATTTTTTTCTTGTAGCAATGCGTATGCATAAAGCTAGGATGAAACACATACAATAGTAAATTATCGTGTGCAAGAAAATAAAGTTTTTTTTTTTTTTTTTTTTTCATTTTTAAGAGGAGTTTCCTATTTATTTTGAGGTCAAAAGTACGGGATGCCTTTTCTATGAATTATTTCTTTGAGTAGAGATTTTATCGAGTTTGTGAGGTTCATTCCTTTCATTTTGAATATTATAGAAAGAGAAAAATATTTTTTATTTCATTTCTTGCGTGTGTGTAAACTAAATGAAGATCTTATCTACAACTTGGTATTCGAGGATATCTTATAGAGCGTTTATCGCTCAAGCAAGGAAAATAAAAAAATGTGTGAAATTGGTTGGTAATAGAATGTAATAACGCATAGATATATATCAAGACAAATATTTAAAAAAGTGTTTTTTTTTACTCTTCGTGACTTTTTTTTTTTATTTGCTTTCCTCCCACTTTGCATTCGGTCTTTAAGTGTTGATGAAAAAATAAGCAAAAAGTTGCTTTTTCTTAAATATCTTAGTCCTTTACGAGTGAACGTATAGATTTTGTACTCGTTTAATTTTCCAAATTTAGCTAATTGAACAAAATTGCAAGAATTCTTAAATTAGCCATGCTCAATTAAAATTTATGTCCTTGACTAAAAAATGCTAATAATGCAAATCAACCAGGAATGTCTAATTTTACCAATAGTTCTTGATGCACTACTCTGTACACTAGTTTTAAACAAAGAAAATGTTTAAAAAGTAAATTAAAAAGTTGCAACTTTAATTATTATGGCTTGTCCCAAGCTGCATAAACTTATTTCCCATTAAAATTTATGCCCGGAGGTAATTGACATTACCTTGGGGGGGGGGGGGGGCTTTCTCATTAACTGGCCCGTTCGCATTTATCAACCTGTTATTAGTACAGGGCTAGGTATTCTTTCTGGCAAGCAGACATGTCAACTTCGGTTTCAGTAAGAACTACATCATTTTGTTATTCTTATTTCAATCTTTCCATCAGACTAATTATTACGTGTCACTGCCGAGTTCATTATAACTGAAATATAAATTTAATAAATATTTGAACTTGTTGAATTATTTATAAAGAGCTTTAGGACTACGTTGACAATAATTATTAGTGATAGATTTCAATTGCTATAATTGAGCTGCAAATACGATTAACATTAAAAATGCTTTACCAAGGTCATTATCGTGGTGTTCTGAAAACTTGGTAGTAGTGTCTGGGGCATGATAAGGGATTTCAGACTTTTTTTTTTACCAAATTCATAACTGTTAATTATCTGAAATTTTCATCAGTTTATCAGACAGATGAACCTTATATATTATGAAAATTACGGTCTTATTTCTATTTATACAGTAAACATCGAGGGAGAGGTTAGGAAATAAATCTATTTGTTAATTACTTTTACTTTGAGTAATTTTATTTTACTTTTAATGCTATTATAAATGACTTTTTAAAATTCTATTTATGAAAACGGAGATTGAAAATTTGTAAGATGCATGCATTAATCTTCTTGTGATTCATATTAACATTCAGGAAAACTGCCATGTCATATTTTCAAAAGCATTGCACGTAAGTGTAAAACATGGTTGTAAAAGTTGTTATTTTCACACAATTCGATGTATTGTATGCACTGTAAAAAAATAGACGTTTTTACAGTATAATACTGTAAATTTTACAATAATAAACTGTAAAATTGCTCATTTTACAGTATTGAACTGTAAAACTGCTAGTTTACAGTAATAAACTGTAAAATTGAGAGTTACAGTTTTCAACTGAAACCTCTGCTGCCAGCATTATAATGTTGTTTTTACAGTATAATACAACTAATGTTATAGTAATAAACTGTAAAATAGCTAGTTTACTGTGCACTAGTAGTTTTACTGTGCTTTTACAGTTTTGAACTGGAACCTCTGGTGCCAGTATTATACTGTAAAAAAAAAAATCTGTTTTTTTTTTTTTTTTTTTTTTTGCAGTGTTTTTTTTTTTTTTTTTTTGCAGTGTGTTTTTACACGGAAATGCTAAAATGAATGAATATTCTTAAAAATATTAATGATAAAAAATACATTAAACTTTAACGTACTAAAATGTAATGTATTCCTTTTTTTTTCTTTCTCTCTCCCTCTCTTTTAGCTTAATTATTTAGCTGATGATCGTTTCAATGCGTCTGACTTTCATTACCACGAATATGAATTTGTAATCGTCTTCTTGAAGATTCGAACTTTGCATATCAAATTAAATGATTAACTTTGTATGCAAAGTAAAGCATTTAATATTGCAAAGCATGAGAATTTGACGAGCGTTATTTAAATTGCATTAAATCTCATTAATTGTATGTTTAACACGTTACTCCATGGACTGCCTGGATTTAACGTGTTAATAACATGCATAAAATTAAGTGTGACAACACAAAAATTACTTCGATCATTATGTGATATTTAGTTTTGAAAATATTACTAAATAATTTTTTGTCTGTCATTATCATATCCCACTAATGAAAACTTAATAAATTACTTAAATTGATTAAAGTGTACGGTATATGGTGTTTTTTTTTCCTGTAAAAGTAAACATGCATTTGCAAATTGAGAATTAAGAGCAATTAAATTTATAAAATGAAAAATGATCAAATAAACTTTGTGCTAAAATATGATTGAAGCGCAAAACCAACGTAAATAAAGCACAAATTATCAAAAAATACAGCATGTATTTTCTTATTTCATGATACTACTATTCAAGAGGTAATCAACGATTTTCATTGAAATAGTCTTTTTTATCAATTGCTATTAATTGTAATTAAAACCATCACTTTCACTGAATAAGAGCTGTTTTTAAAACACCGATTTTGCTAGATACAAAGTTTATGTTTTATCAAGGTCGTATCCAGAAAAAAATTTCGGGAGGGGCCCAGAGTTTCGCACATTGCCCAAACACACATACATTTTTGTGTGTGCTATGAGTCTAATTTCTAGCTGCCCCCCCCCCCCCCCCCAACGATGTTTGATGTGTGTGTTTTTCATTTCTTTATTCTTATTATTTTTTTGAACTGACCTTTATTGGAGATGGAGAGATATGTAATGACAACTTTTTTAAATGGGGTAGAATATCCGTAATTTTAGGGGGTCCGGGGGTTTCTCCCCCGGGAAATTTTTGAAAAAAAGTTTTAAAATTCTGCATTTTGAGGCCTTATATGGGGCAATCGGGACTTCAAAAACGTGTTGGAAGTAGGCAAACTACAATCTCATAAATTTTCTGCATTCTTTTGCGAATTAAGATTAATCAAAGCATAAAAAAATGTTTAGTTTAACAAACGATTAACATTAAGCGACAGAGAGGAAAGACAAGGGAGGAGAAAAGATTAACACATTATCACTTGCTTACATCGGTTTTCACTATAGTTACATAGTAGTTTTTGATCAGTTCTCCAACTCACCGACAGACACAGCACTTGTTAGTAACATAAAATAACTAATATTATAAAACACATAAAATTCTTTAAAAGAAATAGTGTAGAGAGTTAAAAAATAATTAACGAGACATTAATTTAACTAGACAGTAACATTCTGGCCATTTAGTTAATTCATATTTTAATTATTTATAAGATATAGGATTGAAGCACTTTTGAAGGAGTTTCAAAAAGGTATTTAATGATTTTCAAAGACTCTGGAACAGTTAAAATTCTTTAAAGCATTTCATTTGCACTTTCCAGTCTCTGACGTTTTAATAGTTGATTGGACAGTCTTACGAAATTGTTAAAACTTTGAAAGACACATCTTTTAAAGATTAAAAATAGATATTAAAAAATACTTATAACGACAATTTCTTTTTCAATTACTAGTACTGCAGAAAACGAAAAAGAATACAGGTAGGGTAATATTTTTTCTCGTGCTTAACATATTAATAAAAGAATCAATTACAAAGTAACTTCTAAAATACTGAATTAGGTATTTAATGAATAGTCAGAAATGAAACATGCGAGTCACAAAAAAATATTTGCATTACGCAGAATATTTTTTTTAATCAAGGAGCTGAGTTTCGCGCAACTTGATGCCCTCCTCCCCTCCATTTGTGTTAGAAACTTTAAAATTCAAGGTTTACAGCTACATTTAACAAAGTTGTCAAGGTTTTTAAGCATTTGTAAATGGAATTTTTTTAAAGTAACTTTTGTCTAAGATTGGTGAGCGTCCAACAAAGCAGAGGGTCTGTGAACGTATCCGTTTTTGTGTGGTCTTGTTGATATTAACATGTTTAGAAGCGTTTGAAGACATGTTTAGCTATTAAAATCCCTCGAGGATTACAAATGCTTATAAATGGGGACCAAAAAAGTACCCTGTTAATTGAATCAGGGCGCTGAGAAGCAATCTCAGCCTAGTCGGAAACTAGTGGCCCGGCGATTAGGGGGTAAGAATCTGAGTGGTGTAAGTTTTATAAGTTTTATGGGGGGAGGGGGGACCGCCGATCAAACTTATAAGTAGCTTGCCTTGAGCCTGAATTGATTTGGGAAAAAGAGCTGGAAGTGCTAATGAGAGTCTTGTTTTCAAGTTTGTTTTGCAGCTAATAAGAATTTGAATTGTTTTTTTTTTTTTTTTTTTGTACTTCTTCAAATTTTTACTCGTTTAATAGTTAAAAAGAAAAAATAATATTTTTTTTTTTGCCATTTAAAATTAAAAAAAAAAAGAAAACGTTTTTTTTCCCCTCTGTTTTACGTTATAAAACATTTCGGGTTTCGGGGGGGGCTCGGGCCCGTCGGGCCCCCCCTCTGGATACGGCCTTGTGTTTTATCCTGTGTACAGAACATACCATACCGTATCTCAAAGTACGAGAGTGCATGTGCGTATGAGTTTTGACGAAACTTAAGCGTAGCTCTGCATTACTTTTGAAGATATTTTCATATTTATACAATCTAATTTTACTTTTTTCAGTGAAGAAAAATAGTTCAAAGGGCATGTTTAGTATAAACCCTTTAGTTCGTAACTAGTTTGCATTTAGTTTGTAATATGCTATTGTCTTTATTTCTCATTTCTTAATGAAATTTCTATTAACTGCAATTAATTCATTTTCTCATTTTTTTCAGGTAAATGTCTTTTGTCTTATGGTTAACGAAAAAGGGCATTACATTTGTAATCTATTGTTATGTAAGTACATTTTTACAGTTTAAAATATAGGCAACTCTTCAGCTGTTTTTAGTCACGATTAGTTTGGAAAGCAAACAATATTGTTTGTACAAATTTGATTTACTCATATTTTGTTAATCTAAAATATGTTTTAGAAATGAATTTGTACTTTCATTTTCAGAAATATTGTCTGTGACCAATAAAAGAAGGAATTAAAAAAAATTAATGCATTTCTTCCATGTTTCATAAAATAGTTAGTGCATTAAAAAAATACTGTCCAAGAAAACTATTCCAGAATAATCGAAAACTTCATTATTTATCCAAACAGGAAAATATCTCAATTTTCTAATAATCAAGTCCACTCTCAAACCTTGACAATGTTCTAAAGAAGTATATCTTTCTTAATTCCTTTCCTACTGACTTCCTCATTCGCGATGAATATCTGTTGTCCTTGTGGATTTGGTGACCGCTGATCATGCCTTTCAAGAACACAATTTCCTCTTTCTCTTCGTGCCAGAAACCCCTTTCCCGAGAATTCGTGCAATACAATGATTTGCCGCTACCACAAAGAATGTTGTCTTTCCCTAACGGAGAACGGTTATTATCTGCTGGTTATCATCTGTGATCTTTTCCCATTTGTACCATTGGCAGGCCTAAGTAAATAAATTGTATTCTCTTGAATATGGGGCTTCCAATTTTATTAATATTTAAACTAGTTTTGTGGTAATTTGAATGGTATTACAATAGTATCAAGTCTTGATATTTTGCTGCTTGTGTGCTCGTTTTATACAAAGATGATATGCTGGAAAATAAAATGATAAATTGCTGGATAAATTATAATTTAATAATGCAAGGCTGATAGAATTATTTTACTCCGCTATGTGTTTGTATATGTGTATGTGTATGAAAGACATATTGTGCCATCTAACTTAACTGTCATGATGTATTGCAGTTCTCTAAAAAAATAACAGTTAAGGGCAATAAAGATTATCTTCAGTAGCACATACTTCAGTAGTGCCAATTTGATTTAAAAAAAGAATACATTTCAAATGTATTACATGCAATTTAGTTGATCTGAAAGTAATTTGTGTCTCCCCCCCCCCTTCTCTCTCTCTATCTTAAAAAATGGTAGTTAGAAAAAAGAATGATTTCATTCTTTCATCAAAAAGTTGACTCCATGTGAATTATTAACAAAAATTTCAGCTTTAATTGTTTCAGGAAAGGATTCTATATTGTAATAAGGGAAGGGGGTTATTTAAAAAATGTTCTTTACTTTCTTAATTGTTAAGAATCTGTCGTGACGTTTGCTTTAGTTTTTAATCTTTCGCAATTCGTGAAAAACACCTTAGAACTCTCTTTCTTTTTTTTTTTTTTTTTTTTTTTCTTGACTCTGTTTCACTCTTGTAAAAATACATTTTGCGATAATATTTAAAGCACATCAATATGTTTCCGTTATTTTATTTAGTGAAAAATGAGGAGGAATTTAGTGGAAAATAATTGTATTTTGTATTTGAAGTTTTTACGTAGAACTTTTGCGTAAAACAGCCTAAGCACGTGTTCCATGACTTGACTCGTTACCGTCGAAACTACGACAATAGTGCATGATGGCAGGCGTCACCTACTCTGCATTATGTTTGATAAATGGGTTGGGCAAGGTATTTTTTAATACAAACTGTCTGCAGTCATCTTTCATATTTATTCTCTTTTCTTTCTTTTTTTTAGTTAATAGTACTAGCAAACTGGTGTAGTGCTTTACACTTTTTTCCCCTTTGGAAATTTTACTTTTAGTTAGAGATCATCCACAGGATCTCAATGCTCCACAGATAAAACGTTTTGGGGATTAAGAATGCAAATTTTAGTCACTTAAAGCAAAATAAAAAAATATTATAACTCAGTGACTTAAAGTCTCGTGTATATTAATTTGCATCAAGCTTCATATTATTACAGTTTTGCTAATGTGATTTTAGTAACTAGGCATATGTTTTTTGCAGAAATCTGTTTCTGCGTGTTATTGAGGTAAGCATCATTTTGTTTCCGCCTGATCTGCGAGATCATTATTTCCCCATCTCGTCTAATGATCTCACTTTTGTTGAACTTTAGATCAGGGAATGGAATGTGCTGCATATGGCTTTTACCCTAACTGCTTTGTGGCTCATTTAGTTTTAAAATAGCTTAAGCTCTTACTGAAATAGCTTGACCTCCATCGTTAATGCCACTTTCATTTTGCTTTCATGTTGCAATTTTTTTCTTATTCGGAAATGTTTGGTTTTCTGAAATCTTGTTAAAGAAATTTTCTTTATGTATGGTTGAGTTTGAACTTTAACAAGCGATGTTCTTACTTTGAAATAGGTTTGTTGCTGGGAATTTAATTTAGAAAAGTGGAACATTGGATAGAGAAATACGTTAAGTGTTAGGTTCTTAAAATATTGTTGTCCATAGCGTCCTCGTGGGGGTATTAGGGGGTACTACAGCATTAGGGCTTAGAATTGAAAAAAAAAAAGTTAAAGAGGCTTATTTATGTACACCCATTCTTAAAAAGGAAGAGACCTTAGACCATCTGGTAAAGAAAATGCATAGTAATTACAGGATCATTGTGCTTTCAACTTCGGACATTCAAAGTTTTTTTTCCCCTTTTCTTTAAAATAGCATAAACTGCAAGTAAAAAGAAAAAAAGTCTTCAAATCAGTTTTTATCCTGTAAAATTATATGAATATGTGCAATGAGTTCTATGTATATGTTTCTTAAAAAATGAAAAAAGGGCAAGCATAAATAAATAAATATAAATAAATAAACCTCGATCAAACTACTGATTTAATACAACAGATGTTTCCAAACTTTTCTGATTCTTTGCACCCTTTGAAGAATTAGATTTTTCTCTCGGTATTCTGGCCTATCTATTATATATGAAGAAATTGAAACCATGTACACTTCGCGGCACCCCTAGTCTCTTTCTGCGGCATCTCAGAGTGCCGTTGTACTCATATTATGAACCCCTGACATGTACAACAATCACAGCTCAGATAATTTCAAAACCTGTGAAACATAAAACATATGCTGAATGAGAGAGCTAAATGACGCACTCAAAAAAATCAAAACCATACGAATGATTCAACGATTCTTTTGTGCCGAAGAAATTGCCATTTTACTCAAGTAATATTGACAGATTTATGAAGCGTGATTACTTTCGATTCTCATTTTAAATTTCTTTTCCTTTGCTTAGAGAAAACATGAATGAAGAAAAATATTTATTGCTTATTCAGTGCACAGCAGTTTAAAACAACTCTTAATTGTTATTCATAAATAATCGTGGATCGATTAAAAGAAACTATTTACTTATCGCATCGTATTTATTTATTCATTTAATGTGTTTCAACAGCGCATGTCTTCGAATGAGTCCAACCCCATCCATTGAGTTTGTTTGTTTTCATCACGCGGAACCTACTTTTACTTAATAGAGTTTTCAAGCGAAGTCAATTTGTTAACATCCCAACTACGCAGCCTCAATCAAAACTAATAATTAAATGAGCAAATAGACTCGGGCATTTCCATTATGAGGGCCATTCTCTTGTCCTGACGTCATAATTACGGGGTGGGTTCGCTATTTTTCAAATTGAAAAAAGCAACAGAAACGAATAGTGCTCTTTTCAACGGGCCGTTCCATCAAGCGATTTAACCATTTTTGCGAAAACCATTGCCAACTCCAGATTAACCCAGAAATGCAGAGGAGGCAACAGACAGACAGACGGGTTCTTCCCACCACTGCCAGTTCACAAACCCATCTATCATATTAACCCTAAACTGACGACGGGCCATTTTCGATTTCAGCATTACCCAGTCGACCCACATTTGTTCAAAAGTGAAGAATCCATTATCTGCATTTACAAATCGAGTTAGCAGATATTGTCCATTGAGACTTTCTCCTTTTGCTGATGTAAATCCATCGGTAATCAGCTTGTTCCGCTATTTTTGCAATAACGTCTGTTTTGACCTCTGATCTTCAGGGCAGTTATGTTTTTCCGTATGTGGAACAATAAACCTGCTTGAATATTGTCGGATAATCATTACTGCTTCACAATCTGTTTAACAAAAAATGCATTACTTTCTATACATACCAGTTTTCTAAGGCTGCTAAGATTCGAACGATGGACAAGCGTGTTCATGTGTAATAAGCCTGAGAACGAATATGTCTTTACATTTTATGTATTATAATATAGTGCAAATAATACATAAGAGGAACTTCACCAAACCCTTTTTAGCAGAATTGAGCAATATTTTATTATTTATTCGTGTTTTAAAAAAAGGCTTACTGCTTTGGGCAAAAAATTCGTTAGTCTTGCAGCGAATGCATTTGCCCTCTCGAAAACTAGCCACAATTATTTTAGAGAATTATTATTGATTAAAATTTATTTTATTATTGATGCATTGTATTTAGCAGATCGTCTTTAAAATGTGTGACTGATAGCTATTAGGTTAGATCTGGGGAAAAGTATAACCCACCTATCAATTTTTTAGCAAAAGTCGAAACTTTAAGAAGTCAAACCAAAATGTACTTGTCGCCCAGTGATCTTATCATCGCAAAGTTTCTCGAGTCAGTTAGAATAAGCAATGAAACTACAGGAAAATATTTTGTTTTTTATTACCTTTCTTCACTCAAATGTTTTTTTTAGTCGTAAAACTAAAAAAGGTCTCAAAACAAACAAGATCAATTTTTCATGCCTTTTAGAGAGAGAACATAAATAGTCTCGATCAGAAAAATAGGAGAATAAGATTTTAAAAGAAGAAAAAAGATCCCGAGCTTTTTGACACATTGCCATTTTGAAAATTGTCATTCTTCAATTTCGACAGATATCTATGTGAAAACTGCTATGCTTCCAAAAAGTGAGTATTTTTTACAACTATTTTTTCTTTCTTTTATATCAGCAGCACATGAGACTTATTTTTCATATTATTTCCATTCCCAGTTTCTTTTATTTTCAGCCCAAACTGTCCTTTAGAGTAAAAGATAATTGCCAGTGATCCTGACTCACCTATATAGTTAACTATATATAGTCACCTATATAGTCACTATAAGTTCAAACCTTATAATTTACATGAATGTTTAATTCTTAAACAAAATACAGCATCACAAACTAGTCTTAAAAATTAAACAAAATATATTATTTTCACGCTTTTTTTCTTTTTGACATTTCGTTTAGTCTGAGTTTGCCAAAATAATTTATCATTCCTCGGAGGGGAAAAAAATAATTCCATTTCGTTCGAACCATACACCGAACCGACCCACATACGACCTAAAAATAAAAATCTATTATCTTCACTTACGAAACGAGTTTCCAATTATCGTTAGACCTCCTATAAAAGCATCGTTCCATTGTTTGCTTCTTCAGTTAATGGAACTGGAAGAATGTAATAAATTGACTTCACTCCTACTTCTGGTACCTTTCTGTTTCTCAATTTGTTGAAATACCAATCACACTGGCCGCCTACGCAGCATATGCTTTTATTCCAACGAAATGGCAAAAACAGATTGACTATTTCTGGAAAACTGATACTGTTTACCTGATAATGGCTTCTCGTATTTACTAGAAAATGGCGAATAATGTTTTTTCGATATCGCTTATCTATCTGCTCACGAACGAGGCAAGGTTTGTCAATACACTTAGTCTTTCAATTAATGCGGTTGATTGGGTTCCAGAAAACCCCAGGTACATTGAAATCATTTGAAACGTGTTTTTAATGATATTATCCCACAAACACGAAGTCAAATAAAACGAAAGTTCGCAAATTTGTCCTCGCAAATTTTAAGTTATTACTCTATTTATATGATTAAAGACGCCGAGTAGGCAGATGAAGTAGACATTTTTAAATGTATTGTAAGAGATCCGGAGGTTACAGTATAGTTTCGGACAAAAAGGCGGAAAATCTCAATTTTGTTTGACCCATTAATGCCTAGCGTCCCTTTTTAGGGACGGTCCAAAAAATGGCTGAATTTACCAAAAATGAACATTTTAACCAAATAATAGTGTCCAATTATTACTTTGGTATTTTTTCAAATCAGTATTAGTAGATTGCAGCACATAACCATTGTAAAGTGTGTTCTGTAGCTGTGTAACCAGTACACAAAATATCTTTGGGGGGGAAATGTCAGGCATTAATGGGTTAAACTGTCACTCGAAGTAGGGGTGCCGACTCCACCAAAAGCAAGTCCCCCCCCCCATACCACTAAGACCCCCAAGAGTGAAAACCCCCGCAAAACAGAAAAATATCCCTAAAAGCAACCCCCCCTCCCCCATAAAAATTTCAGTGGCACAGCCTGCGTCATGCCTACGGAAAATACATAAGGAAGTCTAAGTTGATTTTTACGCTTTATTGATCTACCGGAAAAACTCTTCATAAATACCAATGTATTTTATCCTCACTATTTCTTTGAGCAGTCCATTGTAGTTTAGTGGTTTTGCAGGAGAAGATAAGAGGCAGCTAGAAGCAAAGGATTGTAAGTGGGGAAAAGGGGGAAGGTGAGGGGGGGAGTTGGGAACAATTAGTGCAAAACATAGGAAGAAGTTTTGTGGCAAAGTATGTTAGTGGTAACCTCGACAGAAATAATGAGTTGGACATACCATAATAAAGTTTGAGAATCTTAGTAAAAGCACAATTTTTGAACCAATTTTTTATTTTTTTCTCCTCAGAATTTATTAAAATGTCTCTATCAATGTCTCAAAGAATTATATTTTAAAAAACTGCGTGATTATTATTAACAGTAGTATTATTTGTAAAAAAAATAGTAATAGCAACCGACAGTAGTAGTAAAAGTAACAACAATCATGGAGCTGGTGCGAATAATATGTAATTTCATCATCTAAATGTATGGTGCTCCCTTCTTCAGTAGAAATGCACTAGTTGGATATGTGTGTTCAATTAAGAGTGTTATGGTTGCATTTTATCTTCGAAACAGGAGCAAAAAAAGTAATTAAAAATGTTTTAATACTGTTGTGCAGTGTTTGAATATGAATTGCCCTTTATTAACAAAGGGCTCTCTTTTCTCTATATTAAAAATATTCTGTTTCGAATATATATTCTTGATTATATCTGCCAGTTCCCATTATCTTTCTGTTCTAAATCAATGAATGTACGTATTTTTATCAGCCAAACTAATCGAATACAAGCGATGGAAAAACAAAAAGTACGTCCCAAAGGAGTCTCCATCACAAACGAACTTCCGCATATGCACTTCGGTGCACACCCCCATAAATTATTCAATAGCCCGACCTTTTCGCTACTCCCCCCCTTGCCACCCCCGTTAGGTGGAAGGGCGGGAAAAAATGCAATTAAAACGCCGAAGCAGGTCCATCAAACAGTATCCTCTATTTCCGCCACACTCCAGAAGACTTGGAACCGAAGGGGGGTCGGGGGAGGACAATAATCGATGGACTTATTGGTGGAATAAGTGGCATGGCGTCGGGGGGTTTTTCATTGGAAATTAATGATCCATTCCAAACATAAACGAATCGCTTCTCTGAAAGCGAAACGGCCGAAGGGAGAAAATATCTACCCAATGGACTATTTTATACTTTCCGCTTCCAGGCTTGCTGTTTCCTCCCAGAAAGGTTATAAATTCCTCGCAGCGCAGCAGAAATACTTCTCCATCTCTACCTTTCTGCCTTTTATTCCTGCGATGGCTATTATTTTTATTTAAAGCCCGAAGGCTGCGACGTAAAATTAACTGAAACGTCGCTTTGGTAGTTTTCCACTAGATAACGGAACGTGGCTGAAGCCTCGGCTGGTGATTATTTTTGACGTTGCTGTTGAAGGTAGCGAGAGAAAGAGGACACTCTTCGCCCGATTTTATATGCGCAGATACGGACTGGCTGCCAACCCGACTCGTAAAATTCAAATGAAAATTAATCCCCCCAAAAATATTTCGCTCCGAAAGTTCTCTGCCACTTTCGATATCAGCGCTCTGGAATGTGAAAGTCTCCCAGCACGGGTTTATGCGAACGAAAGCGAAGAACAATATTCCTGATGTAATTTATTTGCGGTGAAGTTGTTTGAACGGAAAGGAGGCTACAATACAGTTTGCCTGGGATTACCTTGTCGTAGGAGGGTTTGGGTTGGTAGGAAGATGCTGAAACTCGTGGAGGAGAGTTCTTTTCGCGCGATATTTCAGCTAATAAGCGTAAGTGTGACCAAATTCCACAATTTCAATGCGGCTGATGTCTTATCTTCGCCGGACGATGAATTCGAAACTGTGTTGAGTTGGCAGATGTCTTCTGAAAAGAAAAAGAAGGTCTTATACTGGAGAGAATGGAAGTGGAACTGATACTAAACGAATTCTCACAATTACCAGAAACAGGCCAGAAGCAAAATTATTATTGGACAGTTGAAGTTTCAGTTATGATGTTTCACTAGAGTACATCATCTATGTTTGGAATAATTGGAATAAGTAGTCCTTTTAGTACTTTTGGAAGCATTTTATTTGAAAGCAGAACCGAATTTAAACATCTACACTGCAAAAAAAAAATGTTTTTCGGTATAATTCTGGCAGCAGAGGTTCCAACTTAAAACTAAAATGTATATTAATAAACTGTAAAGTGCTAATTTTATAGTTTATTACTGTAAAGCGGAAATTTTACAGTTTATTACTACACTTGTACAGTTTATTACCACCAAATTAGCTGCATTATACTGTAGAAACAGCAGTATAACACTCGCAGCAGAGGTTCCAGTTTAAAACTAAAATGCACAGTAATAAAATGTGAAAGTAGCAATTTTACTGTTAATTACTGTAAAGCAGCAGTTTTACAGTTAAGTAGTGTAAAATTAGCAATTTTACAGTTTATTTCTGTAAAATTAGCAATGTTTACAGTTTGTTACAATAAAACTAGCTGTGTTATACTGTAAAAACAACATCTATTTAGCAAGTGATTGTGAGACGTAACAAACAATGAAAAGCATGGCATTTAAGAGAACATTCTACCTTTTGGGTTTTGGAATTGCTTTCAGACTATTCAGTTCTAGAATAGTTTGAAGTAAAAATTTAGAACTTTCATTTTTTATGTTGCAAATTTTTAGTGATTAGAAAATAAAAATGTTCTTTCTAATCATATGCGAGCTTTCTGTAGTAAAAACGTAGAAATATTATTGTTAGTGGCAAACAGTCGACACATTTTGAATGAAGAACCATGAAAATAAAAAAAAACTATTAAAAATCATAGCTCGTACATCAAAAACTGCTGTTTCAAGGGAAGTGGAACAGCTGTCTTCATTACCTGTTTTCAGAAAACTTCCCTATCCACCTGCGAGTAATCTTCACTAAAACCATTAAGCACAACGATATTCACAAAAAAAAAAAAAATCCATTAAAAAAAAGCTTATTAAAATAACTATAATTTCAAAATACGTTTCTTGGGATGTTTAATATAAAAATATTTTTATTTTAAACTGCCTTATCAATATTTCGCTGTTAATTATTTTACATTTATGTTTAAAAAATCAATTAGCAGATTCTGAATAAAATCCAATCATCTTTATTTCCTTTACTAACGGCAGTAATTGATTGATGATATCATGGGTTATGGTACAGGTGCTAAAAAAGAAGAAGAAGAAAAAAGGACCTACACTTAATTACATGTGTCCCGTTTAACACCGTAGCATCACAGAATATTAGTCAAACATAATTAAAATGGAATTATGTATATAGATTAAGCTTCAATCAAATATACTGTGCGTATTAAATTTCAGCCAAAATGTAAATATGTCTATGGTAAATTCAACTGTTCCAAATTCAAAATGAGTCTGAGTTTTGTTATTGATTACGTGGCCTCACAGTATTTTAGCGTTACTACTTTTAGAAATTAAAAATAGCTCATTACTCATTGAAAACATTTTGTCTTGGCGACTTTACCTGAGTAAATCTAATTCTTACCCCTTTGAAAAACATGGTCGTTGTTCTACCTTTGTCTAGGGCTATGGGAGCTATCGCTCCTCTCCCTTAATGGACTCTCCACTGATAATTTTTCGATACTGAGGTTCATAAAACTACCATAGATGACGTTAGAAAAGGAAGGGTTCTCCCCCACAAATGTTTCAGAATTTAAATTTGAAACATTTGTGATTAACATTTGTAAACCATGATACGACGTAAAGGGTAGGAAGTCATTGCAAATTTTCTCTAGCCGTTCTTGCTTTCTAGGAGTTGAATATAAAACTTTCAAGACCTTTTAGGAAATTTCGTCATCACATTTTTAAAAAACCCACTTTTATTTATTTATTTATAATTAGTTTATTTTATTTTATATGTTGGAAATTTAATTTGGCTCACTACTCTCTCTCTCTTCTCCCCTTTAAAGAATTTTATTTCTGCTTGTATAAATTTTCAGAGTTTGATTTCGTTGTCGCCTCACATAAACTTTTTCTTTTCAGAATTAAATCTTATCCGTATTCTCAAAAATCGTACCAAGCAATTAGTCTTAATTTATCTTAACTAAACACTTATCTTAATTAAAATTAGTTCACTTTGTGCAGAAGATGAATAGAAGCAAAAAACAGCGTTTTAAAACACAAGTAGGTAAAATTTTAAAAGAGGCATACATGTTTCGAAAACCCTAGCCTCCTTCGTCAGTGCTAATTTTACTTCATGTCTTTAAATTTGCATCCACCGATAACGCTACGTCCAATCCTGGCTCGGCATATGCTGACACCTGATTGGCCTTACTTTTGTTCTTTCTATATTTAAACTTTCCCAATGCATTGTTCTTTCTATTTCTTGCTTGGTACTGATAAAGGAGGCTAGGGCCTTCGAAACATGTATGCCTCTTTTAAAATGTTACCTACTTGTGCTTTTAAAACGTTGTTTTTTGCTTTTACTTGTCTTAATATTTCATTCCCACTGCTGTACTGCACACCTATACCACTTCAGTGCTCTCTTGTACTGATATGAAAGTAAAGGGCTCTTCCTAGAAAAACTCTGAAACAGGAGTCTTGATAACGAAAATTTAGGCTATCATTGATGTTTCGGGAAGGATAAAGTGTTCTCGGGTTCTCTCGAGGAAATTTTTTGAAATTGAAATCTTAAAATTCCAATTTTAAGCTGTCTTAGGTAACGTTAGAGTTCAGATGATCTCCCCAGAACTTTTTTTCAATTGAAATCTTACAAAAATTTAAACGAACTTTGATGATGAAAAAAATGCGGGGGCGATCACTCCCCCTTCCCGGCCCCCTGAGTCGCCCCCCTTGCTACCTACTACTCAGTGTTAGACTTCTGTTTACGAAGCTCTGTAGACGTAAAACTTGCCAATTACCCTGCAACAGCCTCCATATATCTCTTCTTAATAAGCCCCTTATGTATATGCATCTTCCCTTTACACCTGTCAGCGAAAAGTCACACTAAGATTGTCACTTGCACCTGTAAAGAGATATATTATCAGTTTCGTCCACGCGTTGTAGGTGAAACGTAATATTTCTTGACGTTATTAATTATTAAGTAGCTGTTGTAAGAAGAAAAAATGTCCCAGAAATAATTAATAAAAATGACAAATTATTACGGTATGGAGAAGTCTCCAAGTTATTAATTACATGGAACGCCTGTAGCTTCCCAGTTTTAAAGAAATGTGTCACGTGTATGGCCGAAAAAAATCACTTCGCAGTAGTGTATTTTTTCCGAAACGTTAAAAGTTTAGTTTTTTTTATGTTTTCTATTTCTCTTGACTTCGTTGTCTTCGTTTCGAAACAACTGGAAATTTTAACTGACCAAAAATTTAGTATTTTAGTTACACTAGAATCCATAAAGCTTTCATTGGGAGGAGGATTGAAAATACTATATCCGCCCAGTTTTTTTTTTTTTTTTCATATTTATATTTTTCGTTTTGTTTCGGTGAATTTAAAAAATGCTAGTGGCATCAAACAATAGATGGATGTGAAACTTGAAACTTAAATGCTTTTGTGTGTAGTTCAGTTGACTTTATACGGTTTACTCTTTAGTTATCATTTTAAAACTGAGCTAAATGAACTTTTGTAGATATTTTGAACAGATTTATACATAATTTGACGTTTTATTCCATATTGTAGTTCCAACCATGTGCTTTTGATTACTAAAACAAATTTAGTAATATTCTCATTAATTTATTTACTCATAATTTACTCTATCTTAACTAGTGCACTTCTTTGTTGTAGCACAAAAAAAGAAAGAAAAAAAAGTCGAATAAGTAGTACTTTATGTAAAGTATATTACTTAAATATTAGTTTTACAGTTTAAATTCGTGTGCAATTTAATTTCTGAGGTTTGGCAATGGATTTAATGGTAAACCTGGAGAAACAGTGATATCTTGCCAAACCTGGTTCCAAAAACAAGATACTGAAACTGTGAAACATGTCTGCTTGACGATATTGCCGAAATTTGACAGGAACCCCATTAAACTCGATGTTAAACCATTGACGAGATTTGGCGCTTTTCCAATTGACCATCTCTGTAAAACTGTTTTTCCTGCTCTCCTTAGCAACATGGCAGGAATCGCAGTCTTGAAGTATTTCTCCCTTCACAAATGTTATTTCTAGACCTCTAAACATATATTTAAAGGGTTACCAAAATTGAACTACAAAACATTTGTTTGAAAAATATAATTTACAGCAATGATAACTCTTAACTTCGTATAGTTGGAATTTTTTTCCGTTGTAATTACAGAAACTTTAATCCCTGTTATTTCCCCAGCACATGATGACTGATGACTCATTTCTAAAAAAAACTTGAACTGAAATTTGTACCTCAGTTGACGAAATTCACTCTCAGTTAAAACAGTCATGAATTGACATTGTAGATATAAACAGACATTTTTTTAACTAATATTTTTTGTTACCACCTGACATTCACCAATTCCTAACCTGTGAAATACCTCTGTGCTCGATTTAAAAATTCTTGTCAGTCCTTGTCCCCGCTATTTAATTTAAGAAACACTATAATCACTTTGGTTTTTACCAAAAGAACCAGACGCTTGAGCTTTTCAGTGTACTGTATCCTACAGCCCAGCAGCTGAATTCCTTTCAGCAGTCTTCGAGACAAATTGAAAACCCCAAAAATAGTCTGCAATATTAACCGACATTGATCCCAAAATTTAAATGAACAACGAGAAATACTTCAAAAAAAAAAACGGTGCTAGACTTGAAAAACACAAGTATATGCTACCTTTGGATTATTTCCCAAAAAGTATAGAACAAATAGCCGCTCACAGGTATTTAGGACCTTTTTTTTTTCTAAATTTTAGGTTTTCTTACATCCTCAACTTAAAAATAGTCTGCATACTTTCTCGAGAATCTGTAACGTACGCCGCAGCGTCAAGCTGTTTCTACTACCGGGACCCTACAGCAGAAAAGTTTTTCAACATTCTACAAGTTGATATCAGTCGTGTGAAATTCGCAGTTTATTTTCACCTAACCTAATAAACATCATCTGGCGTCATTTTCGAAAAATACGCTTCATTTTTGTTGACCTGTGAAATATCTCAGCTGAGTTCGCGTGTCTTTGTTATTACGCATGGTGGTCATATTTCTTCCGACCTGTGCAATAAAAGAAAAACTGCCCTCCGCAAGTGGCATGCGACTGTCTCTTGCAACTGTCAACGTCGGATGACGCGACAGTTACGACCTGACAACCCCCAAGTGCACTTGTGCTACCGAGGCCTGACCTACGACATTGGTTTCAATAACTCCCACACCGTGTTACGAGGTGCAGGAATTTTAACCCTGATAAGCGACCTTGTTGTTTACTGGCATTCGTGGCACTGTCCTTATGTGCGGTTCTGAGGTTATCTAAAAAGGAGAAGATTTGATAAGTTGGAATTTTAGCTTGCTGTCGCTTTGAGCTGGAATATTTTCATTAACCGCGACACATTTGGCATGGCATTGAGATAAAGCTCTAGATTAGCAATCGCCAGTCGCCAACGGCACGGCCTGATGACTAGGCCGTGGCCTAGGGCCTCTACAATTTAGGGGGCCACAAGTGGCAAAAATTGCTCTTGCCAATGGCTAAAATTATTTTATACAATGCCTAAAATTGTAAATTCTGATACAGAGGGTCCCATAAAAGTATTTGGCCTAGGGCTCCGTGACATACTTATCGGGCCCTGGCCAACGGGCGACCATTTTATTCAAAATAACTGCCAAATAATTCAGTACTAGTAGCCAAAAGTGACGACCTATGTGTTTTTTTATTTATTAAAAATAATATACATTTGTAAAATATTTTCGTTTGTTGTAGATTTGTGACTTTAAAAAAATAATTAAACTTTTGTTTATTGTCTTTGTAGAGTATCATAATCTCCTACATTACTAACAAAATAGAAATTGGTTATTTACTTTTTTTGCGCTGCTTATATACTTTTTCACAATGGCTACCAAAAGTGCAAAAATTGCTACCAATTTTTATGACTTTGGTAGCCAGTAGCTTCTATTTTGAATTCCTAGTCTAGAGCTTTACATTGAAACTTCTTTAAGCAGTGAATTTGTATTTATATTTTATCAGTCTTGTAATTTATGGTTTACGTTAATGTTTCGGATGTTCATGGAATTTTCTTTCGCATCAAAAATATAAAAAAAATTAAATAAAAATTTTTTTTTTCATTTACAGTTAGATAGTTTAGCTTGACCACGGGGAGATGGCAGATGAACTGGAAACGGAAACGTATCACTTCATTTTGAAACTGCTGGATCAGAGAGAAAAATAAGTTTTCCAAGTTCCTTTTAGTTTTTACTGTCTGTGTGATCTTGCTGAAGTTCCTGTTTCAAAATGAAGTTGTCCGTTTCCACTTCCAATTCGCCTGCAATCTCTCCATGATCAAGCTATACAAATAGCGAAAAGCTGTGATTTCAATGGAGCAACTTATTGCCGAAAAAATGGTCATGAAAGGAAAGTATGAAGTAATGATGATTTGATGCATATGACTAAACAACACCTCACTGTTGAGTTCTTGTTTAGTCATAACTCGAATAACTCACGCTTAGATTTAAAGTTCAAAAGTAGATTACAATGTGCTGGAGTAACAAAGAAGCACAAAAGAAGCTAAATGCAATTAATTGCGTATAAATTACTAACTTAATTAAGCAAATATAATTCATATAGGGTTGGTTAGGGTAAGTGGGTCCCCCCAAGGCCGTATCCAGAAAAAAATTTCGGGAGGGGCCCAGAGTTTCGCACATTGCCCAAAACACACATACATTTTTGTGTGTGCTATGAGTCTAATTTCTAGCTGACACCCCCCCCCCCCCACGATGTTTGATGTGTGTGTTTTTCATTTCTTTATTCTTATTATTTTCTTGAACTGACCTTTATTGGAAATGGTGAGATATGTAATGATAACTTTTTTAAATGGGGTAGAATATCCGTAATTTTAGGGGGTCCGGGGGTTTCTCCCCCGGGAAAATTTTTGAAAAAAAGTTTTAAAATTCTGCATTTTGAGGCCTTATATGGGGCAATCGGGACTTCAAAAACATGTTGGAAAAGTAGGCAAACAACAATCTCATAAATTTTCAGCATTCTTTTGCAAATTAAGATTAATCAAAGCTTAAAAAAATGTTTAGTTTATCAAACGATTAACATTAAGCGACAGAGAGGAAGGACAAGGGTGGAGAAAAGATTAACACATTATCACTTGCTTACATCGGTTTTCACTATAGTTACATAGTAGTTTTTGATCAGTTCTCCAACTCACCGACAGACACACAGCACTTGTTAGTAACATAAAATAACCAATATTATAAAACACATAAAATTCTTTAAATGAAATAGTGTAGAGATTCAAAAAATAATTAACGAGAGAGTAACATTCTGGCCATTTAGTTAATTCATATTTTAATTTTTTATAAGAAATAGGATTGAAGCACTTTTGAAGGAGTTTCATAAAGGTATTTAATGATTTTCAAAGACTCTGGAACAGTTAAAATTCTTTAAAGCATTTCATTTGCACTTTCCAGTCTCTGACGTTTTAATAGTTGATTGGACAGTCTTACGAAATTGTTAAAACTTTGAAAGACACATCTTTTAAAAATTAAAAATAGATATTAAAAAACTTATAACGACAATTTCTTTTTCAATCACTAGTACTGCAGAAAACGAAAAAGAATACATAGGTAGGATAATATTTTTTCTCGTGCTTAACATATTAATAAAAGAATCAATTACAAAGTAACTTCTAAAATACTGAATTAGGTATTTAATGAATAGTCAGAAATGAAACATGCGAGTCACAAAAAATTATTTTTTAAAATATGCTACAAAAAATGCTGGAATATGATTTTTGCATTACGCAGAATATTTTTTTTAATCAAGGAGCTGAGTTTCGCTCAACTTGATGCCCACTGAAAAGAAAGTCAAAACAATTTTATTTCATCCAAGTGTTTCCTTAGCCTCTTCATTAAAAATAAACTCATCAAATTTGGACAATTCAAACAATAATGTTTCTAAATCCCGTTACTTCACAGATGGTTCGAAAACAAAACAAGCTACAGCAGCTGCTTTCCTTATTTTAAATAGCACAACTCCTACTAACGAAACCACCTATCTTCTAAATGTCTCCAACTCAATTTTTCAAGCTGAAGCGTTTGCTTTAAGAGAAGCAATAAATCATGCAGTAACTCATAATAATTTACCATCAATTATGTACAGTGATAGCCAATCAGTCATCAAATCAATAAGTAATCTAAACCCAACAAGCTCATTAATAGCTGAAATCCAACAGCAACTTATTAATCACCATTCTATAAAAATTTCTTGGATTAAAGGTCATTCAAACTCTGATGGAAACAATAGAGCTGATTTTCTAGCAAATCAAACAGCAAATGGATTATTAGTACCAACAAAACAATATTCTTTACCATTTCCAAGAAGTTTTGCAAAGCATAAATTATTACAAGACTTACTGACTGATTGGCAAGAACGTTGGGATCAAGAACTTACAGGAAGAGAAATCTATAAAATTCGTTCCAAAGTTAAATTTACTCCTTTGAATTTAGACAGACATGAAGTATTTTTCTTTACTGGCCATGGTCCATTTCCTTCGTACCTAAAAAGATTCCACCTAAGAAATACTGATCTCTGCAGATGCAAAGCACCTGGAAATCCTCAACATTACATACAGCATTGTATTCATACTTCTTCATTCCATCTTCGTTCTACAGGCAATTGGACTCAAGACTTAAAAAACTATTATTCGTTTCCTGCAGCAAAAAAGAAAATTACTGCTCTTATTTCTTTTCTAATAGACCACGAGCATTTTCTTTTCGGATAATTTTTTTTTTTTTTTTTTTATTTTTTTTTTTTTTCTTAACGTCAATACTATTAACTGCACCTTTTTCTTGTTCTTTCTTCTATTTATTTATTAAATTATCTACATTTCTTTTTTTTTTCTTTAATTATAATGTTTTATTATTTATATATATATATATTTTTTTTTCTTTTTCATTTAGTTTTTGTTATTTATACATTTTATTATTTATTCCTTTAAAAACTTTTTTTCATTTATTTTATTTATTTATTTATTTATTTTTTCCATTATCATTATGTAAATATTTTACTTATATTTTTATTTCAATTTATTATTAACCAAAATTATTTTTCTGATGTATATACCAAATTGAATGTTTACCCATGTGGGTTGTTTTGTACTTTTCACATACGTCATCCCGTAATTTGTTAAATTTAACATTGTTGAATATGTACAAAGGGATGGCGTATTTTTGAAAAAAAAAAAAAGTGTTTGAAGACATGTTTAGCTATTAAAATCCCTCGAGGATTACAAATGCTTATAAATGGGGACCAAAAAAGTACCCTGTTAATTGAATCAGGGCGCTGAGAAGCAATCTCAGCCTAGTCGGAAACTCGGGGCCCGGCGATTAGGGGGTAAGAATCTGAGTGGTGTAAGTTTTATAAGTTTTATGGGGAGAGGGGGGACCGTCGATCAAACTGATAAGTAGCTTGCCTTGAGCCTGAATTGATTTGGGAAAGAGAGCTGGAAGTGCTAATGAGAGTCTTGTTTTCAAATTTGTTTTGCAGCTAATAAGAATTTGAATTGTCTTTTTTTTTTTTTTTTTTTTTTTGTACTTCTTCAAATTTTTACTCGTTTAATAGTTAAAAAGAAAAAATAATATAATTTTTTTTTGCCATTTGAAATTTAAAAAAAAGAAAACGTTTTTTTTTCTGTTTTACATTATAAAACATTTCGGGTTTCGGGGGGGGCTCGTTCCCGTCGCCCCCCCCCCTCTGGATACGGCCTTGGGTCCCCCCTTTTTAGAACAGTTCGTTTTTAAAGCCTTATACAACAGCTTTAAAGTAAAAGCAGTTTAAATTTGTTGACTTATTTTATCTTGGACATTATTAATAAACACAAGTTCAGCATTATTTCCTAAAAAAGGCTTTTAATATTTTTAACTATCGTATTCTTTAAAAAATGACGTGGGGGACTCACTTACCCCCTAGGAAAGGGTAAGTGCCCTCCTCCCCATTTATTTATATTTAAAGTGAGCATATCTAAAAAAGGGGTTTGCGGGTCCTACCTGATAAAGTGTGTAAAATTTTAGTAGGAAATATTTTTTTGTAAATGTATCCACTAACGAGATATCTACTTGTATTAAAATGTGTATGACAGAAAATTATAAAGCAGAATACAAAACGATTGTGTCTGTGAAATTCATTAAAAGACATATCTTTTGCTTTTACATACAAATTAGTGTTGAATAAACATAATAGAGTCGATTAAGATCAATTTTGGTAAAATAAATAAATATATATATATATATATATATATATATATATGTTGAAAAAAAATAATGGAAGCACTTAATGGCAGCGTCTATTTGAAGTTTGCTGAGGGAGAAACATTATCATTTCATCCTCAGTTATAAATCTAACATCACCTACATCCAACCAATAAAAAATGTAGCTATTTCTATTCTTTCTATCAAATTTAGCTGGGTTTTTTTTTTTTTTTCATTTGTATCATATTCTAAAATTAGAACTTTATAATACTTTATGACTTTCTTTGATGTAAGTTTCCCAAATACATAGTTACTAGCTTTTTGCAGTTTTTATAGCTGAACCATCAATTCCTCCCAGGTCTGCATCATTACCTTTATTTTTCATCTTAGAAATTGCATCTCAGAACTGCTTTTGATTTTGAAGTCCTCATTATTATGAGGGGGCCCACTTACCCCGTAATGAGGGGACCCACGTACCCTAATAGGGAAAAACTACGGGGTAAGTGGGACCCGATCCCTTGAACACTTATTAATAATACTTAGAGTAAAAATTACTATTGCAATGTGTACTTCATGTTAAATAAAATCTACAAGAAAACTTAATGAACACAGAAAAAATAATAACCACTAACCTTGAAACACTTTTTGGAAAAATGTTGCTTGTACTCGCAAAAAAAAAAATTTTTGGAAATTTTTTTGGCATAATTTATATGATCTAAAAAAATTTCCCTGAAACCCAAATATATGCAAAAACAATCATTGTGATATAAAGTAACATGATCGGTACAAAAAAGTATAAAAACCATACGCGTATTTCAGTTTTAAGGTGGGTGGCCCACTTACCCGAACCAACCCTATCCCTTGTTTGGTACTTCAGAAAAAGCTATTGCTTTCCCTCTTAATCTCATAACCCCTTCCTTTTGCTATTAAATTATACAACTAAGTTTAAGTGGTAATAATTATTATGAAATATATGCATTGTTATCTTAATCACGGGTAAATTTACACTCAACAATGCAATAAATTTATGAATGCAACAAATTTATATCGTGCAAATAAATGATCATGCATGTTTTAGAAATAATTAAAAATGCATAGCATATTATTGTAAAACAATGATTTTTTTTCTTTCAATGGACATTTTGTGAAGACTCAAAACTGTTTATTTTAATATGTACCCCCCCCCCTTCTACATTTTTTTCAAATATAAATAAATGTCACAGAGATCCATCTCAAACCGTTTAATACAAAAAATTGGAAGATACAACGATCCTTGGGGTACTAAGATTAAAGAATCATTTCGAAAAATACCCTTATCTCTAAAATAACTAATTTATTTATTAGTTGAAAACTTCTACGCATTTAGGATGCATTGCCACATTTTAGTATTCCAACAGCATGTCCTCACATCTTGGGTTTTAGGTGCGATCTGTGCATTAAAAAAAAAAATTCTCGTCATTTTCTAGCAAAGCTGTCGCTTAATAAAATGATTTTAAATCCTTTTCTTGAAGAAGATGATCCTTTTTTTTTTTTCGCTCATCTTAATCTCTTTTACATTGTCAGTTAATGGTGTGTTGCTAATGCTTTGAGAGAGAAATGCACGAGCGCCCCATCCCGTGTCGTTTTCTCACACTTCCATCGAAAACGCATTAGAAAGTCAATGTCTACAGAGCAAAGCACAAAACGGAAGCACTTGTTTTTCGCGTAGCTGAAACGCGTGATTTCTTTATACATCGATGTGCCCCCCCCCCTTTTTTTTATTTATTTTTCTTCTCAAGATATGAGGAAAAACAAGGATCGAGCAGGGGAAAAAAGCAAATGTTTTTAACTATTGGAAATTGAGCATGCTGTTTTGTACTTGTAGCTAACTTTACTGTGAATAAATGTTAATGATTATTACGGCTGATAGTAGATTTTGCGTAAAGTAATGTATTAACCTTTTTACGGTCATAAACGTATATTAGTAGAACCTACTTCAACCAGCTATGAAGGTAAAAGCACTTTTATGATAATCTGAATTTAATGTGCAAATTTGTGATGTCTCGCTTAATTTAAATCATCATTCATGAACACTTTTAAAGAGAGTTAGTTTACGAATGAATTAAATTCAATCCTAAAGAGAGAATGGCTGAAAGGTCTAAGTGCTCTTTTTTTTAATTTCGTACATTGCTTCTAAATTCAAAAAATAGGTAAATAAAATTTTGTGAAAATAAATCTAATATCTTTAAACGAGCAATTCTTGTATATTTATTTATTTTTCGGATCTCGAAAACGGCTCTAACGATTTCGATAAAATTTTGTATTTAGATAGAGTTTTGGTTTTTGAGATCATCTACGTCGGCGTTTTTTCTGTAAAAACGCGAGTTTTCACAAAAAACCCGTTTTTTTGTGCCTTCATTGAAAGTTTGAAAAGCTTTCTTTTCACCATTTTCTTTATGATTACTTTTATTGTTACTGTTTCATAGCAACCGCATTTAATTATAACAACGGATTTCATATTTAATCACATCAGCCGTTACCATCGAAACTCCAACTCGGAGTTTCGATGGTAACGCATCAGCGTAAATTAAAATTTTTATGGTATTTGGCAAATGAGTTTTGCCAACATGTTAAAATTGTTATCGTTTTTGAAGAGATCGATCACAATAAAGTTAATTTGGGGCCGAATTCAAGTGAAACACCATTGCAATCGCTTCGAGGCGATCGCAATATAGACCAAAATTGCAATCGCTACTGGAACTCGAATTACGATAGAATAGCATCTCGTAGCGATTGTAACGTTTCACTTGAATCCAAATTTGGGAATTTGTGATTGATTGCATTGGTGAGTTGCGATCAACCGTGTTTCACTTGAATTCCGGCCTAAATTACGGCTGTTTTAAATGCGTAATTGCAACTAACGGCCTAAAAATGCGGAACTACATTGATGTACCCCCCCCCCCCCCAATCGGAAATTTGAGGACTTTTTTTTCTTGCCAAGAAAAATACCTGTTTTTGGCGCAACAAACTTGCGTTGTTGCCACAAAACTTTTTAAAAAAAACTTAGAAAATGCTACAAAATACAAGAAAATACCAAATTTAGCAACTGCAAAACTAAAAGCTGAAAAAACCTAAATTGGCAACCACAAAAAAAGAAACAGCAACCCTAAAAAGTTCGAGGGAGTGCCAGATTTGGCGCTTTTTTTTTGGGGGGGGGGGTACATCAAAGTTGTACCAAAGTTCATCTAAATAAAAATTTTACTTATTGTTAAAAATTTCACTTATTAGATGAACTAAATTTTACTAAATAAGTACTTTGAATTTTAGAAAAAAAACACGATTTTACAAACCTCTTTTTTTTTTTAACCGAGCGAGACTCGGTCGCCAGGTACTTAAAATATTAAGTAAAAAATGATCATATGAATTGAGTTGTTACTTACTGTTTCGTTATAACTAACTAGCGAGAAAATTAATCCCACAATTAGCATTTACTATATATAACTTAATTTTGAAAATTTTTACTTTTCAAAAGTAACTTTTCGCGTAAATTCTAAACTTGTTGTACAAATCTTAAAAAGCCTGAACGATAAATTTTATGCAAATTAAAATCAACTTTATAGCACTCGATGAAGTTTTCGTCTTCATCTTTTGTTCTTAGAAGCTGTTGTAAGTGACCTTATTTTCTCTTCTTTTAATTTATGTATTTATTTATTTTTTAACGGTTATAAATCAGAATGCTTTATAAGAGCAGTTATGTCAGTTAAGCCCACTGAACGCTGTTTTGGAAATAATATTTTTCAAATGAATAAAAACTTTACATTTCTTTCAAATTTAATGTTCATCAAAGTAAAAACTTATTTTAAGTGACAAAAGTGCTTCTTATTTTACCTGTTCTAACTTTAATTCTAAAATTGGAATACAAAATTTTGAAAGCATTAATGATGAATTTTATGCAAATTAAAAAATTTACTTTTATGACACTTTTCGATGAAGTTTTCTCCTTCTCATCTTTTACTCTTAGAAGCTGTTATAATCGACCTTTTTTGATAAAGTTTTTTAACTATTTATTTATTTTCTTATTCATTTGTAATGGTTATTACTCAGACTGCCGTATAAGAACACAGTTATATCAGTTGAACTCACTGAACGCTGTTTTAGAAAGGATATTAAAAATAAATAAAAATCTTTACATTTCTTTTCAAATTTAACGTTCAGCAAAATAAAAACTTATTTTGTGTCACAAAAATGCTTCTCATTTCACCCATTCCATAATTTCTGCAAATATTTCCCCGTCCGCATAAACGGGTTATACTCCCAAACTTTATATTCATCGCTAAAACATCCGAGTTCATTTTATCTCGACTGCTATCTGGGACTGAAAGGGCCCGATTTTTTCCCTCCGTAATTGCCAGCGTCTCCTTTGCAAAGAGTCAATTCCTTTTCCTCTCCCGTGCCTTCGTGACATTTTCCCTGATTCACCCCCAGGGTTAATGAGACCCGGGTTCCTGGACGTCTTGAGAAGAGTTTTTCTCCTTTTTTTTTTTCTTTTTTCTGTCCTTTTTTCCCTTTCTTTCATATAAATGCTTTTTTTGCAATCCTCTTTTTGAAGCGAAGCTCTCTAGAAAAATTAGCATAATTATCCCATGCTTTCAGATGTGCAACTTTTTGAGTTTCGTTTCAATGTTTTTTTTTTTTTTTCCTCCACCAAAGTGCGTATTTTTTTTTCCCCTCCTAGAATTGTTTGCATTTTTGTTGAAAGAAACGGAATATTTTTTACGACAGAAGTTTTTCCTTCAAATACATTAAAAAGCTTTTTTCAGTTCCTGACATTTTACCATTCTCATATAATTGAGAAAAATATTTATGAATGTTTATCAAGAGCTCAGACATTTTGCTTCAATGGTTCCTTTGACTGAGAGTCCCTTTTAAGTTAGGACTGTTCCATTTCTCAACCGATCTTGACATGCAAAGGAGCCATTTCTTCAACTTTATAAAATGTATTACATCAACTTAGAAATATATTTCATATCAGAAAGCCAATTTAACGATTTGTTTCATTTGGCTTTCAAAGACGTTCCAGAACTCATTGATTTTATCAATACATGCAATAGTTATCGAGTCTCTCTCTTTACCACATTTCTCATATGAAATTAGATGAGGGACGTCAACATATATTTTGGTTGCTTCTCTGTTTTCATTAATATTCATGTTTAGAAATCATTATCTATTTTCTAATAGATATAGTTAATGTCTATCGGAAAGTGCTGTCCGTTTATGTAGAGAAAGAAAATTATTCAGAATTTGTATCAATTTATTATACGATATAATTTTCATCATTGTCGTTATCTTCTCCCCAGAATTATGGTGTTATGGTAATTTATAAGTCCTATTTTATTTATTTATTTTATTTATTTATTTATTTATTTATTTTTTTTGTAGAATGCTTTGTTTGAAGACAAAGGACTAAAGCTGTTCTGTTTAGACACCTGTTTTATCCCCCCCCCCCCGCCAAATATTTTGCTAAGAGAAAATTGAAAAATTAAAGGTCTGTAGAGAATGGTATAAGGTCGATGATATTGCAGAAGGAAGCAATATATATTTGGAAAGAGTGGATGCACCAGAGCACTGCATATGCAGTGGCAAAATGTGACAAAAGAAAGAGAAATACAATGGAATTGGTCTAACTTTAGGCCACCAGGCTCTTGGGATGCGAGGAATTTTTTACAAAATTTCTGTAGTAAATAACCAAATTCGTTTAAAATCTTAAATGATAATGTTAACGTAACAGATAAAACCGAGGAAAATAATTAATAATTAGTACATAAATTAGAAGTTTTTCAAAAGTTTATTTGCTTACGTTTATGAATATGCATTTTCGGAGCTATATCAGCTCTGCTCAGATTTCTTTGTTGGCAATATCTGATCAAGCCAAGCATCCTCATTAGCACTGTGTACAATTGTCAATCAATGACCCAATATAATTATTGTCTCGACTTGAAGACACACTGTTACTAATATACGTTTTTGATTTCGTAAATGAGCAGAACATCTATAACTCGTATATAAAAATATTGCATGCAAGTATATTTGTATATATGTTTATTCCTTATACACATCCAGTTTTCGTCGGATTTTCATCAAACTTGGCACAGAGGTTGCTTGATGCACTAGAATTCACTTAGGCTGGGTTTTGAAATTTTGAAAAAAAATCCAAAAAGCTCAAAATTCAAATTTTTTGTCACAAAATGGCCATTTTTTTTCAATTTTGAATAGATAGAGTAATAGAGATAAGCCTTTAAGCATACAAATTGATAAAATTTAACACATTTAAATATGAGTATTTTCCAACAAAGTACGATTAGCAATGAATTGTCAAATTAAGGCTCACCTATTTCATTTTAGCATGAAATAAGTTAAAAACAATTATAATTCATGTTCTAATTACCTTGGATAATTGGCAAATATTGTATGATGCAGAAAAATTAAAGGTTACCGAGGCAACGCCGGGTAATAAGCTAGTTAGTTGTTCTGTAAAAATTAGTGCACAAGTCTTAGTTTTAGCGGTTAGAAAAAAGAAAATGCAGCAATGATGTGGGTCGAAATTATATCTCAACCTTTTCTTAAAAAGCACAACATGTTCCACGCTAAATTTACGATACGCCGGAAAAAGCTGTCATATGTCCCAACTGGGAAAAAAAATGTCATCGTCTCAGAACACGTGGAGAAAAAAAAAATCTTAAGAATGTTTTTATCCAATAAGTCAGCCGGTGGCTTTGAAGTAGGGCACCGGCGACACAGTCCCTTTTCGCGAATCGGGTGCCGTGAAAATAAAGGGGTGTCGACGACAATCGAAGCCACACACGTCGGATTTTTATAATTGAAGAGCCCCAAAAATAACTCTTGTGCGGAAACTGTGAGACAAGGCTTGGCAGCATCAGAGAACCGCTGCTCTTCATAAACAGCAACGCTTCTTCATAGCGGGAAAATGAAGAACAATGCTTTTTTAGAGGGAGAAAAAATATTCTGAAAGCTCTCTGCCTCTTTGTTTATCTGCAGCGCGTGATCGCGCTAACAAGCGCTTGTCTTGATGTTTGGAAATGTTGCTTTTAACGAAGATGGATGTTGCCCAGGCTTACCCTCGTTATGGTACATCTGTTTAAGTAAGTACGAAAATGTAGAAAATACTGACTAATTGGAATGCCGAGGTTAATGGTAAAAGTACTTATTAGGGTAAAAGCATTGTTGGAGAACAAAAAGAATTTGAAGAAATGAAAAGCAAAAGAGTTCAGGAAGGCAAGTACCGTCATGGAACTGCGACTGTAATTGAATTAATCTTTTAGGTTTAGAAATTTAGAATCTTAACAATATGCATGATCCATCAACGCTTACGGTTGCCAGCTTCCTGAATGTGAATGAATTCAATTTCAGAACACTAGTTGTTGGCAAGTGAAATGGTTATTTGAAAAGTCGGGGGGAGGGGGGTAAGCTGGCAATCCGGTTCAGAATTGAAAATAAAGACATTAAGTCAATTATAATATGCGTGCTATTGGCGTTTCAAATTTAAAACTAGTCAAACCATTTTCTACTGAATTTAAATGTGGTAAAATATAATCCATTTTTAACTTATTACAACCACCCGTATTTATAGCGAAGTCAGATACCAAATAAAAAATTCGTTGTATCCGTAATTTCATTCTAAAACAGTAAATAATACACAGTAAAACGTGGTGATGGAGAATTGAGATCTTTCAGAAATGTTCATGGCCGCACATTCGCTACCACAATAGAAGGACTTCCCAATATCATTATTATTATTCATTTGCGGGAATTAACGTTTTTAAATGTAACAAATCAGATTTATTGAATATTCCTTCGCAATTTCTTATTTTATGTTGATTACCAAGTAATTTTTCACAAAGAAAATCTGGAAAATTTTGAAAAATTGGTATCATTTTTATACAATTAATTTCTTTTCCTCGATAACTCGAAAATTCATCAAAAAATTGCCTTGGCAAAAATTTCTTGACACTTCCCCTGATGCTGAAAATAAGAATGAATAAATATAGCTCCAGCAACAAATATTTCGAATAAAGCTTTTGGCGAATTTTCAACTTCAACTCTCTTGTGAACGTCCCTGTTTGTCTGGTGAATGCTACCTAATTCCTTTCAACAACATTTTGGTGCTTGAAAGAAATGTGTGTCAAATCTTCCTCTCTTCATGTTCACCGTGTGAGACTTTAAACCTCTGCATAAATTTATCCCCCAAGACACGCGTGGTAATCAATAATTTATTTACTTTCCTCCTGGGAGGCCCAACGACATTGTCAGGCACGTCCGGGAGGAATAAAAAAAAGGTGGAGAGGAAGCTTCAACTTCATTCGCCGGACTCCCATCTTACGAGATATCTCTGCTGTTTTATGGTTGATCAAAAAAAAAAAAAAAAAGCTTCCTCAAGCTTTCAAATTTCTCCGCTATTCTTTTTACTTCGCAATTTATTTATTCGGCTCCTTTTTATTCCCGAGTTGTTATTTCGGGAAATAAAAAAAAAGTAACCAAAGAAATCGCAAGTGTATATATAAACTGGAATAAAAGGCCTTACCCCCTTCAGTTTCATCTTATATTCAGTGAGAAGTCGTCTTCAGTGATAAAAACCAAACATTGGGGTTTTTATGTCGAGGAAAATGGAGTCCTCAGGTTTGGGGTTTTCTTTGCCTGTGGAGTAAACCAAGAGAGGGAGTGATAAAATTTATTTCAGAACTGGAATGTCTCATAAAACAGTGGGAAACTGTTGAGAAGCCTCGAAATAACATGTATATTTGTTATCCTTTTGTCCCAATTTTACTCCAACTCTCGCGTTTTGATTTCTTTTTCATTGGCATCAATCAGGAGTTTTATGTTTTGGAAACAAAACGAGCATTTTGACTTTCTACAAAAACATTGAAGGTTATTTCTTCAGCTGAAAATTCTTCTCCATTTTGTTAAGCATTCAGCTTATCTCATCTTACGCTAATAAATAAATTCCTTTCAGCACTTAGTTGGTAACATTGATTTCTCACAAAAAAAATATTTGCTCTCTATTGCGCTATGACCCGATTGTAAGTTTGGCATCTTTACCGCGAAAGCGAACCACGCTTTTGTAATAAAATATTTAATTGATAACTTCATTTTTCCAATGAATCAAATAATTTGTGTCTGTGTTTGTCTTTTGAAGGCAGAGATACAATCCTAAATACGAAACTTTGGCTATAGGCGATCCTAGTGTCGAACTCTTGGTTAAGTAATCACATGACCATGATAGTGGTAAAATTAACCGATCTCCCTCTTATGCCATTGTAACGCCAAGTTTTCAATCTATATTTAATCCGGAAATATTCATTTTTATTTATTTTATTTATTTACTTTTTTTTTTTTTTTTTGTTATTATTATTATTATTTGAAGCAGTACGTACAGGAGAGATGTTCAATGATTTTAGTGCAATGCTAATTGATGGATAGAAATACATAATGAGAGTACATCTTTATGCATTTCATACGTCTTCTTTTATTTTACGTTTTCTCTGTTATTTAAGGTTCCAGATGTGAAGTTCTTCTTCCTTTGAAACAGTAAGCTGAGATAAATGCTTTGAAATACATCTGTAAAATACTTATATGTAGAGTATAAGAAAGAATAATTTTGTGATTCGATTCATTTAGAATATTTTCGGAGCAGGAAAAAATATTTATTATTAATATCTACGATCATAATTCAAACACTCATATTTCGTCTGCCAATAAAGTAAGAGAAAAAAATTGAATCGCTTGAAATTCAGAAAACTTCAAAGTCTGAATACAATTTTAGCATGATATGTTCCATGAAATAAGGGGAAAGTTATTTGCAAAGTCCGAGAACAGAAAAAGAAGAAAAAAAATGTCACAACCCACCGGATTGATTTTGTGTGTTACCCAGGAAACTTTATAAGTTACGCTTGAATACGGCTGTGATTCGAAATGCAAATATAAATTGTGTATTCTTTTACGCTTAAATTATTTAGATACGTGTATTTTTATATACTGCTTCCTCGCTCCGATAGTAAAATTAAAATTTTCAACTCTGTTATTTTAAAAATCCTTAAAATTTCAAATTTCTTCTAGTAAAATCTCGCATTATTGTGCTGCGGAAACCATCGCATTCTACATTAAGAAATCGCTTGAGCACGAACGTAACTGCTTTGAGATTCAAAAAGCTGCCTTCACGTTCTTCCATGTATATTCTAACATCAGTCTTTTACTAAATGATGTTGCTGTGTCAGTTTGACAAAAAAGACCACACACACAGTCGCAAGAGACTGAATGCCCGTGCACGTAGCTCAATATCAACCTAGTTTATGGTCAAACGCTTTCGTCTGCAGTCAAGAAAACGGAAAGATCTTTGCACAATGCAATGAAAGTTCTGACAGCACTTCGTAAGAAGGCAGAGTAGACATCCAACAAGACACGACTTCAAAGAGATAGAATCGTGCTCGGAATTTATTAGACGCTGAGAAAACATCCACGCAGTGTGAGTCATTGGAATTCGTGAAGTACGCTCGAATGTCAACACCGGTTGGTTGGTGGTGAACACATATCCAAAGAACCAACAGCATCTGAGGTGGCCGAGTTCGTCTTGGGCTCTTTATTGTGTTGTAGCATTCTTCCAACGTTTTCCAATACCAGTTTCCATTTAGAATTCAAATTTCGTTATTGTTCCTGATTTCAAACCTAAATAAAAAAATTTCGTCATTACTCTGTTTCAAGAAGCAAAATTCTTCATTGTTTTACATAGTAACTAATTTTTTTCATTGACTTATTCCGCACCAAATTTATTCATTATCCCTAATTAAAAACGAAATGTCGATCGTTTTATTTCAGAGTTTATTATTTATTTACCAAATAAGGGAATTTTTTTGGGAGATCGCAATGACCTCCCGTTACCTCCAATCAGGGTGCCCTGTTTATAAATGAATACAGAAGATATTAAGAATAAGAGTGGGAAATACGGACTGGAACAGCCTTTCACATACAGGTAAAAAGGAGCTTTTTCTCTAAATTACAAAAAAAGAAACTTTAAATAAAAGCATATTTGTGAAATATTTTTGCGCATCTTTAAAATATGCGTTGATTTTCAGCAGATGAATCGTTAAACGACACTATATGAACAAAGTTCTGCGCATGTGCGTCAAATGTTACAGGTGGAACAATCCCCAGTTTCTTTCTGGCCTCCAACGTCCCACAAGAACCAGGCTTCAATAATAAATACGATCGCAATTATTGCAGTTGTCTTCGAATAGGCCGAAATAGTTATTTTTTAGTAGTCGCAGTTGTCTTTCACGACATCCCATCGTGGAAACCCTGGTTGCTTATCTTGGGGAATCTAGCTTAGGCTGACCGATGGCCTAACTACTCTGGGAAGTAAGGCATAACAGCCCTGAAACTCAGAATACTCCTCTTACGCCCTTGGCACATTCAGGGTGTGGACTGATAGCCCCTCCGAAATCATCAAAAAAAGAATTTTAAACATTTTAGCTATTACCTTTTTTGTCAGAAATTACGACACGAGACATTTTTTCTGGAGAGAAAATTTAATTGTATTACAAAATTCAAAGAAAGAAAGAAAAAACATAAGTAATTTTTTTTTTATTTATTTTGACATGTCAATTTTACTGTTTGTCTCGTTTATGACTATCTTATAATTTAATTTTGTTCATTCTTATTGCAAATTTCTGTACCTCAGAACCAGACTAACGTAAGTCCATTTTCGTCATTTTTCAGTAGAGGTATTCGACAATCGTTTTTCCCCTCTACCGAAAAATGACGAAAATGGACTTACGTTAGTCTGGTTCTGAGGTACAGATTTGTTACAGAAACACCGATTAACGCTTGTTCATGTCCATTCATCTGGTTCTGTTCAATGCATTTCAACACATGTAATTGAAACATAACAATAGTAAAATAAATCGCAAAAACTAACGTTATTAAAGCACAAATTTGCCAAAGTATTGCATGCAATTGCTGGGGGGACACCTACTTTAATTGAGAGAACTTTTCAAATTTTAATTTATCTTTCCCTATTTTTATGAAATCGCTTTACCTCACGGCCACAACAATAATTATAATGATAAAAAAAAAATAATGATGTATTTTTGTCATCTTAAATTGCATTGATATCAGAAATTCGAAAAATTCCTTTTCTTTCTAAGTCTCGGCTCAGACCTCCCCCCCCCCCCCGAAATGATTTGTCTGCGTACGCCACTGGCCCTAGGAGTATTCAGGGCTTTAAGCAGCCCAACAGCATTGAATCATTTTCCTCATTAATAGCCATGCTGCACCGCTTTCACCTCCACCTTCTAGCTATCCCTTTTACTGTTCAACACTTCCAATTTTTAAAAGACAAATGCACAGTGCAAAAAATAAACTGTTGTTTTTACAGTATAATACTGTAAACAGAGGTTCCAATTTAAGGCTAAGATGCACAGTAATAACTGTAAAATTAGCAAATTTTACAGTTTATTACCATAAAGTTAGCTGTATTATACTGTAAAAACAACAGTCTAATAATCACTTTCACCAAATTAAAATCGTTTACACATAATAGGGCGGGAGGAGGGGTTCATCAGTTGCAGTCAACTCTTTCGTTCATTTGTTAATTTGTAAGCACATACAAACATTTTTTTTTAATTGTGCAGGAATAATAGTGAGCATATTATAGTCAGAAAAAAAAATCCAAACATTGAATCAACCGAAGATGTAAATGCGTTTTACAGTAAAAGTTTTTATTCTTTTACACTAAAAGATCCCTTAGAATTAAAAAAAGAATTAAGTTTTTGGTTTGGTAAAATGTTGAATAAGTGCAGGCATCCTGTTATTACACAGAATTCTCCGTCGCCGAATGTGTCAAAACCTGTCATTATTTTCGAATAAACGTCTGCTACGAAAAAAAAACCAGAACGGATCCCTCCCTTTTTCAACAATTTCTGAAGAATATAGCTATTACGGAATTCTTTCCTAGAACTTTATTTGTAGGAGTAACTTCCCCACCACTTGCAAAATAAACATCTTGCCCCAGTTGGAGTCAACTTATTGACCACTGAAATAATAACAGAACGGCATTTACTTTTGAAGAAACTCAGCGCTGCAAAATAGCATTTTTTCGTAAAATAGTTTTTCTAAACAACTTGGTCATTTTAGGCTTAACGAATGCCGCATAGTTTTCAAGCTAGTTTAAATTTAATGAATGAAAAGAAGGGTTTTTTTTTTTGAAATGTTTAGTCATGGGGCTTTAGAATGTGTCCATAAAAAATGTTTCACACATGAAATAATTCTTTTGTCACCGTATAGGTATTACTTTAATTTTTTTCTTTTTATGTTTATATTTTTTTATTCTATAGAAATTGAAAGGAGTGTAGAAAGGTAATTTTTTCTTAGTGTATCAACGGAGTCTTCAAGCCATTATTAGAGAAACATTATTTTTTGTTTAATATAAATATTTGGTTTTATACCAAACAGTGATTGTTTATGAAGTTAGTTGAGCGAAATAAACATGAACAGTTTTCAGAGTCATGCTTTTCTTTTTCTTCTAATTTTAAATTCGGGTTTTGTATGGTTCCCACTTTTAACCGAGATTTTTGTGCGTTATTACTATTTACAGCAGGGGCAACCCGTACTTTAATTTTCGGGAGGGAGAACATTTTAAATTTATGGAATGCAACGCCGAATTTTACTGAATAAATAATACGGTGCCTTTCAAAATGACAAGCTCAGATATAAAAACACAATATTTTTTTACTGGTAGCTATATTTTATAAATCATACGAATTTATATAATGAAAAGAATGATACCTGAAAAGAATACCAAAGATAGGATTTTTAAAAGAAGCAAAAAATGTTAGAAATTTGAATCTGCACTGCCAAAATAAGCTGTTGTTTTTACAGTACAATATTGGCAGCAGAGGTTCCAGTTTAAAACTAAAAGAAGAGTAATAAACTGTAAAACTAGCTATTTTGCCGTTTATTACTGTAAAACTAGCAATTTTACAGTTTATTTCTGCAAAATTAGTAATTTCACCATGAAATTACCTGTATTTTACTGTAAAAACAACAGTATAATGATGTCAGCAGAGGTTCCAGTTTAAAACTGTAAAAGCACAGTAATAAACTGAAACTAGCAATTTTACTGTTTACTACTGTAAAATTTGCAATCTTAGTTAACCTAATGTGAAATTTGCTATTTTAGTTAACTAATGTAAAATTTGCAATTTTAGTTTATTACTGTAAAACTAGCTGTATTATACTGTAAAAACAGCATCTATTTTTCGCAGTGTATTAAAGAACATTATCTGGTTACACTGCGAAAAATGTGAGTAATTTTTTCACCTATCTGTTTAGCTTTGCATATGTAACAAATGGCACCATCATATACTTTAATTAGGCAGTCTTGGTCGAGCTAACAGAATCGTAAGCGAGTACAGACCGACTGCAGCAATAAAAAGAGCAAAATGGCATACAATAAACAAAGCAAAAAAGGAAGCATGGCGGCGAACAAATAAAAGGTAAAAGAGATCCCCCTTAAAACAGAGCCCTTTGGAGATCGAAGATTTCCGTGGAGAATGCTTCTTCGCTAATGATATGCCATATAGCGAGTGATTAATGATTGAGATTGAAGTAGTTTGGGATTGAAAGAAGAAAAAAAAAGCCCCCGAGAAACCGGTGCACGGTCACGATTCCTCTCTTTTTTTATATTTTTTATTGTGGAATCTCAGGGCTTTCGTGGCGCTCGAAATGAAAGGATTTTTCGCTGGGGCTCCTCTTTTTAAGTGGGCGGGATTTGTATGTGTTGCGTTTTGTTCTCGGTATAACTCGGGGAAGTGGCTCCTTTTTCCTTTGCCGCCAGGGGTTTTCACGAAACATTGTTTCTTTTATGTTTTTAACATGCACGTGCGCTTGATTGAGCTTAATTTTGTTTAGTACCGCCCTCGTTTATGCGTTATTTCTTGTACAGATTTAATTCTTTTTAACGTTTTATTTTTTTTTTATTTTTCTTCACTTTTATTAGTTTCACATGTGGGTATGTATGTATGTAACTCTGAATAAAAGATAAAATTCACGTTCTTTGCAAATATATAAGTAATATATTTAATACTATTATTAAGACTAAAGGCTAAACTATATTACACGTTGATGTATTAAAGTGATTCAATTGTTTATATGTAACTCTGAATAAAAGATAAAATTCACGTTCTTTGCAAATATATAAGTAATATATTTAATACTATTATTAAGACTAAAGGCTAAACTATATTACACGTTGATGTATTAAAGTGATTCAATTGTTTGTATGTAACTCTGAATAAAAGATAAAATTCAAGTTTTTTGCAAATATAAAAGTATTATATTTAATACTACTGTTGATACTAAAGGCTAAACTATATTTAAAAGCGTATTTTTTAGTTTTTTTTAACTATATTTTGATTATTAGGTGTTAGATATTCCAGTTTTTGAAAGCAATATGGTTTTATCTTTTTTGACACAATCCATAGAGCCGGTGACCTTTCTTGACAATGAGTGAATTCAAAAATACATTCCCTGTATAAATGTTAAACCTGTTTACATTCTATCAAATGTTCTGAAAAGCAGTTTTTAAGCTAGTAAATTGTGTTGTATTTGGAACGCATTTGATTTTTTTTCTTCCTGTTAGGACTTAAAATACGGTTGTTGTGTGTTACAATCTGAACACGAATTATCATAAAAGCATATAGAAATTTAGAAGCATCATCAATTCTTCTGACTGTCAATGTTATACATTCATGTTAGTTATTTAAAAGGTTGAAATACTGAATGTGTGCTGACTTTTCTGGGCACTCATTTTGTTTCTTATTGTTCTGAGTTTCCCATGTGGATTTTTAATCTAAGTCGTCATTGCATCAAATTGTCTCATTAGTCGCTTTTATATTTTTACTAACTAGAACTCCTCGGAGCCTCACTGAATAGAGATGAGCCGGGCTCGGCCCGAACCCGAGCCCGAGACGGACTCGGGCCCTTTAACTTCAAGCAACTTTCGGGCTCGGGCTCGATCTCATATTAAGATAGTCAGTTTTTATACAAATACAACGTTCACGGAATAAAATATTGGGGTACTTAAAGAGCGTGAGAACAGTTTTTCTTCATGGCAGCAATAATAATCTATATACATAAAAGACTACTTTTGAAAACGTATGTCCGGGGTAATCTTCCAAACTACTGAACCGATTTTAACCATTTTTTCACCGTAGATAGCTACAGTAACAGGGGGCAGGATAAGCTATAATTTATTTCTAAAAAGCTTAGTTTAAAAAAGTTATTATGGAAAACAGTTAATTTTATGTCATTTCCCCATTAAATGATTAAATTTTCAACTCATTGTTGCAAAAGTTTGGTGCCATGCAGCAACAATATTGATTGTAATCATATTGAAAATTTTGAACCAAGGCTTCTCTGGAGTAAGTATGGAATTTATTGCCTTCTAAGGATTTTTATATTTATCTGATCCAACAATCGCTAACGGGTGAAATAAAAAAAAAATTGATTTTGGCAATAGTTATAGTCCGTGGAGTTAGTGCAAACATATTTCACTTCCGGATACCAGTCTGAAATTTTATGTGGGGCTTAAATTCACATAGGAGGACAAAAAAACGCCGGGAGACACTTGATCGGAGGTCAAGGTCATTCCGTGATGACGTCATCAAAATGGCCGCTTTTACAGGTAAATACGTTCGTTTAACTGCCTAAAACTCCATTATAGATTGAAATATTGCAAAACTAAAATGTATCATCTGAAAGCTCTTTAAAAGAGCTATTGAGAAAGATTTATTTTTTCTTTCTGAGGTCAAGTTCTCACCTGTAATGACGTCATCAAAATGGCCGCTTTTACAGGTAAATACGTTTGTTTAACTCCCCCTAAAACTCCATCATAGATTCAAATATTGCAAAACTCAAATATATCATCTGAAAGCTCTTTAAAAGAGCTATTTAAAAAGATTAATTTTTCTTTCTGAGGTCAAGAGACCATCTGTAATGACGTCATCAAAATGGCCGTTTTTACAGGTAAATACGTTTGTTTAACTCCCCCTAAAACTCCATCATATATTTAAATATTTCAAAACTCAACTATTCATCTGAAAGCGCTTTAAAAGATCTATTTATAAAGATATAATTTTTCTTTCTGAGGTCAAGGGTTCACCTGTGATGACGTCATCAAAATGGTCGCTTTTTCAGGTAAATACGTTCGTTTAACTGCTTAAAACTCCATCATAGATTCAAATATTGCAAAACTCAAATACATCATCTGAAAACTCTTTAAAAGAGCTATTTAGAAATATTTATTTTTTCTTTCTAAGGTCACGGGCCCACCTGTGATGACGTCATCAAAGTGGCCGCTTTTACAGGTAAATACGTTTGTTTAACTCCCCCTAAAACTCCATCATAGATTCAAATATTGCAAAACTCAAATGCATCATCTGAAAGCTCTTTAAAAGAGCTATCTAGAAAAATTTAATTTTTCTTTCTAAGGTCAAGGGCACACTTGTAATGACGTCATCAAAATGGCCGATTTTACAGGTAAATACGTTTGTTTAACTCCCCCTAAAACTCCATCATAGATTCAAATATTACAAAATTCAAATATATCATCTGAAAGCTCTTTAAAAGAGCTATTTAGAAAGATTTAATTTTTCTTTCTAAGATTAAGGGCCCACCTGTGATGACGTCATCAAAATGGCCGCTTTTACAGGTAAATACGTTTGTTTAACTCCCCCTAAAACTCCATCATAGATTCAAATATTGCAAAACTCAAATATATCATCTAAAAGCTCTTTAAAAGAGCTATCTAGAAAGATTTAATTTTTCTTTCTAATTTTAAGGGCCCACCTGTGATGACGTCATCAAAATGGCCGCTTTTACAGGTAAATACGTTTGTTTAACTCCCCCTAAAACTCCATCATAGATTCAATTATTGCAAAACTCAAATATATCATCTGAAAGCTCTTTAAAAGAGCTATTTAAAAAGATTTAATTTTTCTTTCTGAGGTCAAGGTCCCACCTGTCATGACGTCATCAAAATGGCCTCAAATGACGTCATCACAGGTGGGCCCTTGACCTTAGAAAGAAAAATTAAATCTTTCTAGGTAGCTCTTTTAAAGAGCTTTTAGATGATATATTTGAGTTTTGCAATATTTGAATCTATGATGGAATTTTAGGGGGAGTTAAACAAACGTATTTACCTGTAAAAGCGGCCATTTTGATGACGTCAGTACAGGTGGGACCTTGACCTCAGAAAGAAAAATTAAATCTTTCTAAATAGCTCTTTTAAAGAGCTTTCAGATGATATATTTGAGTTTTGCAATATTTGAGTCTATGATGTAGTTTTAAGCAGTTAAACGAACGTATTTGCTTGTAAAATGGGCCATTTTGATGACGTCATCACAGATGAGCCCTTGACCTCAGAAAGAAAAATTAAATCTTTATAAATAGATCTTTTAAAGCGCTTTCAGATGATATAGTTGAGTTTTGAAATATTTAAATCTTTGATGGAGTTTTAGGGGAAGTTAAACAAACGTATTTACCTGTAAAAGCGGCCATTTTGATAACGTCATTACAGGTGGTCCCTTGACTTCAGAAAGAAAACTTAAATATTTCAAAATAGCTCTTTTAAACAGCTTTCAGATGATACATTTGAGTTTTGCAATATTTTAATCTATGATGGAGTTTTAAGCAATTAAACGAACGTATTACCTGTAAAAGCGGCCATCTTGATGACGTCATCACGGGAGTTCATGACCCCTGATCAAGTGTCTCCCGGCGATTTTTTGTTCTTATATATGTACCTAATCTCTGTACCAAAATTCACACTGGTATCCGAAAGTGAAATATTTCGGATGTTTTTGTCGCTAACTCCACAGACTATTAGAGAATAGAAAGTGTTTATAGTCAAAAACATTTCTAAATTAGGTGCATAAGATGTTTTCACCTCACCATTGTTGTCACGAGGATAGAAACTAATAATAGGACTTATTTAACGAGCAATATTTGGAAATGGTTAATTTCAGTGCGATTGATACTGTAAATATATATTTATTATAATATACCTACCTAGCTTCTAACATTTCCTATTTACTCAAACATTATTTGTAGCTTGCTATTTTTTTTTAGCTTGCATTATTTTTTTATAGTTTATCTATAACATAGCCATTGTTTACAGAAGTAGCCATTATGTTTATAGATATGCACTTTAGTGTTGGGAAATTTATGAATGAGCTTCACTAAATCACCCTACACCCACAGAAACCCGGGCAGGGCCGGGTACCCGGCTAGTAATAATAATAATTCAAAAAGATAGCACCCACTTATAATATATTTGCAATTGCTATTACGATATACCATATGGTAGTGCATCCCAAGTGAAAATTAAAAATAAATATTGATGTTTGATACACTCGGGCTCGGGCCGGGTCGGGCTCAAAACAAGACAATATCACTCGGGCTCGGGCGGTCTCGGATTAAAAATTCTCGGGCTTGGGCCGGGCGGGCTCGGGCCTTCAAAAGTGAGCCCGAACTCATCTCTATCACTGAATTTAACGGGGAGGGAGGTTCTCTTGCCTTTCAGTCGTGTTCGACAATCCTACCATGTCATATGTGTTTCGAACAGAGCCCGACCATCACTTTTTTTTGTATTTTGTGTGTGCAAATGTCGAGGTCTGTGCAGAATTAATGTCATTCGTGGGAATTTTAGGTTTACTTCTCATTAAAAAAAATCTTCTAAAATTTTGTAGAACTTTTGAAAAATTACTTCCTTAATTGGCTAATGTTTCTGCAAAAAATTGACTGGCTTTGACTTCCCTTCGCTGCTTTATGTCCCGTACACTGTAAAAAAAAAATAAATGTCATTTTTACAGTATAATACAGCTAATTTTATAGTAATAAATTGTAATAATTACTAATTTGACAGTAATAAACTGCAAAATTTCTACTTGTACAATATTTAACTGTAAAATTTCTAATTTTACAGTTATGAACTGCACAAATGCTAAATTTTACGTTTATTACCGTGTATTTTACAGTTTTTAACTGGAAACTCTGCTGTCAATATTATACTGTTGTTTTTACAGTATAATAGAACTAAATTTTAAGGCAGTAAACTGTAAAATTTCTAACTTTACAGTAAGAAAATGTAAAATTGCTCTTTTTACAGTTTATTAATGTATATTTTACAGTTTAAAATTGGAACCTCGGCTGCCAGTATTATACTGTAAAACAACATTTTTTTTTTCGCAGTGTACGCATTATGGCAGACTGATCACACAATGATCTGTAATGTGAGTGCTATCATCTCAGGCAGAACTGTCTCAGGCAGAACTGTCCTTGTTCCTTAAGATCAACAAGTTTGTGTGGTCTATAATTCTAAATGAAGTATCATAACAGGTGTATGCTGCTATATTTAACACTTAATTATGGGCGTTTGGGTGTGAGTGTTGTATTCATGGCGGGACACTTGGGCGTTTTCAAAATTATTCTCCTAATTAATGAAGCAAAAAGTGACAAGCGAAGCCAAAATATGTATTGCTGAAGTTTAAAATTTAGTGCAATTTTTAAACAAAGCAAGCTATTGAACAAGAGTAGAAGTTAAATTGAAGAAAAATAATTTATTAAAGCATTGAAATATTCAGTAATCCGTCAGAAAAAGTCGTAAAGTAACATGAATCGATCTGATAAAATATAAAATAATAAGGCGCAAAAATGGCAATAGTTATTTTTTCGCTGGATTTTTTTTTTTTTTTTTTTTTTTTTTTGCCAATTTTCATGTTCAACGTTAGAATAATTCCTTCTTGTTCACCGATTTCAGAGCCAAAGTATGTATTGAACATTATTGCAAAAGTAATTGTGTTTTATACGACAGGCGGACGGCAGGACAATTCAGCGGTTTTCAAAAATCTTATGAGGATTTTAATCCTTGATTCAACTGCACAACTTTATTTTTATTTTTTTATTTATTTGTTATGAATGAATAAAAATTTTATTTTAATGGAATTTACATCATGAAATCCCTTATGAACAAATAATGTTTGAAAAGTTTTCTTGCAATAAATAAAATGTGATACCTTTGAATTGGATTACATGATTTAATCCGAAGTTCTTTAAGTTCCAAAATATTCATTTTAAATATCAGACTGTTATTTTCTTTTTTTATTAAAAGAAAAAAAAAGGTTATATTCCTACCTCATTAGATTTAGTTTTCTTGCCGAATAATTTTTCAAATAATCAGCAAATCCAAAAAGGATTCATGAAATTGTTATTCTTATTCAGAGAAAATTATGACGTTGAAAAGAAAAAAG
>JAXGGA010009363.1:0-51723 GCA_038373865.1 Uloborus plumipes
CGTCGCGGTAGCAGCAAATATCGAAAGAAACATTTTGGAAACACCCAACAGGTGTGGTGCATGAAACGTGCAGTGTTACTGTGTGCATTGTTCTGGATTCACAGCATTCCTTTTGCATGGGTCCTCTACCTGTTACCATTTGTTATGCACTGCCTATTGTATTGAAATTATTGAACAAAATAAAGCCATTATACCCATTGTTGCACTATACCTCTGTTTTCTGCTTGTCTAAGTTTGTGTGGTTGCTTGACTTGTCCGTCGCTGTGTTTGTATCCCTACCATTGCATTTGTTCTAAAGTAGTGATTTGAATTTTTGATTTTATAAATGTATTGGACCCGTATTTTGAATCTGACATATCATACAGTTAAGATTTTTACCTTTTTTTTTTAACCTTTTCCCTCTTTATTTTTTCCTATTAGTAAGTTTTATCAAAATATTGTGAGTTTATGTATGAAAAATGTTTTAAGTATCTGACTGTAATTTAAAAAATAACTGGAATGAAAATTGCTGTTATTTGAAGCTCAAATATTTTTGAACACAAATTGTTGACTAATAAAACTTTACTTTTCAAATTTATTTTTAAGAAACACCTGTTATCTTTGTGTTGTGTGTTTTAAAAACATATATATAAGTTTGTAAGGTGGGTTTTGTAGCAATAACTTCTGTTGCAAAATCATGAAAATGATTTTTTTTTTTTTAATTTATAAATTTGCATTGTGAACCTGTGATCTTCAATTTACTAATAGTGTAAAGTTCTATAAATATATAGGCATTTTTTATACATTTTAAAAAGTTGCATAGCTACAGCATGTATTTCCAAATTAATTCTTGCTACTGTTCTTTCAGTAGCCATCATGCTATAAATAATTCACTATAACTAACTAGAAAGAAGGTTTTTTTCAATACTTAAAACAGCTGTGATTAGTTTCGAAATTGATGCGTTGAAAATATTTTTCTGTATACTTTCCGAAGAATAAAATAACTTTTGGGTGCTCCCTTTGTAACACAAATGTACATTTAAAAAAAAAAAAATTCTACTGCATTCTTTGGAGACTAAAAGAAATACTAAAAAATTAAAAATTCTTAGTAAATATATTATAAACTTATTTTCATTTACCATAAAAAATCATAATTATATAGCAAATTTAAAAACAGGTAATCACATTGTTCTTTTGTTGGCTTAACAATATTTATAGCATAAAAAATATGTAATGTTAAATATCTGTCAAAAATTTCCTGTGCAACAAGTTACCTTATTTGACTGTATTAACATTATTAAATTATGTAAACTGAAGTAATTTAATAAAAAAATGCTTTTTGATTTAATATAATAATTTTACCAAAGCTGACTTGAAAAAATTAGCATAAATTTGTATTTACCTGTTTCTAAATTAATGCTATAATTTTTTACAATGCATTTCTTATCAATACCGAAATAATAATTATAATCGTATTTGAAAATAATGTATTTGCTTAAGATATTAATTTGATGTACCGTAAATAAAACTGATAGTTAAGTGTCATTCAACTTGGGGAAATTTTTGTATTAAAGAAATGCATGAAAATAAAACCAAGCTTACAGAACAAGAAAATGAAATGCTTTGCTAAATGCTATTTAAAATTTGTGAGAAATGTAATTTTCAAATAATACCATTGTGTTTCTAAGAAATTTGAATCCAATTATGAAAAATCATAAACGTAAACATTTTCTTTGTAAGATAAGGTACATTATATTTTATTTTTTAATAGTTTTACTACGTTAACTGAATGCTAACTATGTATCTTATTTATATGTTGTTTACAATTTAATTATACTATTTTGTCTACAATATCACATTTTATTCTAATTGTATTCTTCTTTGAATAAAAAATGTATGTGTAATCCATAATATTTTGTGATTAAATCCTCTTATATTGGATTTTCTTCAATTAAATTGTTAATTTGTAAAATATAACTCAAGTGCTTTCAGAGTTATCTTTCAAACATCAACAGTTCTCTCATTTATTTAATACATACATACTTTTTTAAGCTCTTGAAGTTTTTTTTTAATTGTAGAGTGTTTCAAGAAAGAAACCTATAAGTAGTTGATTAGTATATGACTTAACAAAATATTATCAAATGCCCAGTGTTTTCATGCATTTTCCTTTGATTTACAAGATTTCCTGAAATCAGAAAATGTTTATGGATACTAATGTGATGATAAATTTTTGCCGTATTTAAATCACAAGTACGTCTGAATGCACAGTACTGTATGTGATATTGAATGCAAGTTTATGTTCTTACTTCTGACAAATGTACATTATGTTTCTACGAGATGTCAATCATAAAGAATCTATGGCATCCCTCCCAGTTTAATTTTACTGAATCTTTTTAAAGATAACAAAAGAATTAACAATTATTCATAAATACTAAAGTTACGGAATCATTCATAAATAAAAGTTATTACTTCTGTAAAGTTTAAATTATAACAATCTTTTGCTTGAATTAAATGATGGTTATTATCATCACTTTTTTTCTTTTTTTTCTGTTTTTGTAGTGTAAATTTCAGAATTCATGCTGGATAATTCTCGGTTATTGTCCACTTTACTTCTATGGAATACATTTTTTCTAACATTTAAAAATGTGTAGAGAATATTTTAAAATATATGATAAAGCACTAAGTAAAAAAATATATAGCTGTAACGTTGGTGACAATACACCCTTACTGTTATAAAAAGTTTTTTAAAACTAATCAGTTATAAGAAAACTTTATATGATTTTAAATAGTAATAAAGTTAAACTCATGAAATGTTTGTCCATTTGTTGCAGTAGTTTAAAAAAAATATCATAAAACCTTCATACACCAGACTGCTTCTCAGCATACATCTCTTTTAGAGAAATAATTTTTTCATAACTATTAAACTTGTTTATGAGAAAGAAAAACTTGCTATGTAATGTAGAAGCATTGAATTTTCATCTGTTTGTTATTGTTAATTTTTTCTTAAAATGGATTGCTTTCTCCCTTGGCAGAGTTTAATCTGTGCTGTCATAGGTTAAAATGCAAATGGGGGGGGGGGCATTAATTTTATAATAAATTTTCTAATGCTAGCAGATTTAGTTTTCAAAAAAAGCCTGATGAAAAAAAAAGTGTGTACGTTCATTGTAATTATCCTCATATGTTCCAGGTGCTTTGTTCTGATCATTTATTTGAGTTGTTGAAAATATAATATTACATTGAGATAATTATATAAATGATTGATAGAAATAATTGCATTATTAATCAAAGTGAAAAGATTCAGTAATATATTTATTTTCAGTATTTTTATCTTCTGTTTATGATCAGTTATATAAGCTAAATGAAGTATGTTGAATGATATATGAAAGAAAAGTACGTGACTTGCTGATTATAATTTAAATTTTCAGCTAAGTATGTTGAATGCGATGCCTTATAAGATCTCAATGTATAAAAATTCCCATTTTAACTCATTTCTTTCAGAAGAAAACTTTTTCTGAAACTACCAAATAACTAGTTTTTATGATATTTTTCAACTAAAAGTAATGGTTTTCTATTCCGTATTTATAGACTGGAATGGAGCTACTTGGTATCAATAATTCTAGGCGACCATCTGCCATTAGTCTACGTTCACCTAATAGAACAAACGTAAGTGAAAACTATTGGAACTCTCCTTATAATTAACCAAAAAAAAAACACCTGCATTTAAGAATTATAAAAATATTTTTTTCCAGATAATTACATTTTTTATATCCTTGCTTTCAGTGAAATGCTTGGGTATTTATTTTGTTCAATTAAATTTCAAATCAAATTTGTATATCTTTAGTGAGAACATGGAATTGCTGCATAGTTGTTTTAAATGTAGGTCAAAAACTGCCTAAAGTGACATTTACAGTCAAGAAGAACTTCTCAATGTTGCCAGTCCTGTCACAGGGGTCTAAAATGTTTCTGAAATTTCCAAACCAGGGATTTTGCTTCAAAAATAATAACATATATACAGTCGTGCCCATTTATAGCAAAGCTGTGCATAAGGCTATAACAAAATAGCTTCAGTTCTATTTCATGTTTTACTGTGTATTAATTTTTATTACAACATATTTATTTGGTCCCTTCGAATTTATTATAAACTGGTGCGGCTATGTACAAATATAAAAAATGTGGTGATACAAATATAATAAATTGTATAAACATAATAAATGTGACTATCAGCCCAGCTGCTCTTAGTCAATTTAAAATCCACAATGAAGATCAATAGCCCTCTTACACTGTCTATTCTATTTCCTTACTCACTACAGCCTTTTCCGGTAAGCTGTTCCAATGGCCCACAAGCTTACTAAAATAGTTTTTCTACTTAAGTTCCAGGTTAGACTTAGATTTGAACAGCCTAAAACAACGACCCCTTTTCCTGCTTTCCATGCAAAAAGTTAGTTTAATAACATCTTTCGTTCTGCTAAATTTAAAAAACTGAATCACGTCTCCTCCCCAGAAGCAAAAACTTTCTAGCCAGTCTGTGACACTGATTTGGTCTGTTGGAAATAATCTGCATCATTTTGTTAGTTTTGTTTTAAGTTTTCATATAATACGCAAACATTTTACAGGGTGCGTACTCCTTTTTTAAAATTAAAATTTGTGGAGTATTTAAGGACTTTTTAACACATTTGCTGCTGATAAGTTGCTCTTTGGCAAAATCTCTCAAAAAACACCTTGTAAACAATACTGATTGAAGTGGAGAAACTTAACCTCCTTAACATCAAGCACTTTTGAAGAGTCTGAAATTTTTTTTATGACACAACCATAAATATTTAAATAATTGATTTAGAAAATTCGATTGATTACTTACATACAACACCAAATTGTGTTCAATGAATTGTAAATATATTTTTTAAAATTGTATATTACATTAATATGTAAACTATAGGAATTCACTACACTAAACTTAATAAGAATGTATTTCTGTCCTCCTATACGGTAAAAGCTATTGTTTTCAATTGTTAGATTCATTTGTATATGAACTGTATTAAACATAAAATCAAATTCAAGTATTAAAAAAATATTTACTTTGGAAACAAATGAAATAATTATGTGGATAGTTTTTTAAAATTCAGTACTTTCCTAAAAATATGTAACTGCAGTTTAAAAAATGAATTTTATTATTGGAATAAAAAGTAAAACAAATCATTTTAAAATAGTATTAGTTAAAGCAATTTCAACCTTTCAAAATAAATCAAATAATTGCAGGATGTACTAGGATTGAAGTCTCAAACAGGCCGTATGATTTTTGGGGACGCACAGGCTTGATGTTTCAAAACAAATACTGTTTTAGATATATGTGATGGAGAATACGAAAATTTAAATCACTCGATATTTATGTTAAAATCGCAAAGAACATTCGTGTGATTTTAATATCACAAGATCAAACTATTGTTGTCATGAATTTGCGTAATTTTTTCAATAGTGAGAGGGGTTTCTTTTTTTAGTATGAACTTTTTTCATTTTTAAAAGAAGTTATTTTAACTTTAAAAGTTGAATTCTCTTTTAAATTAAAACTGCAAGAGAAAAGCGAAAAATTTGGCCGCGAAAAATTGGGAAAAAATGAAACTGAAGAAAAGGCAGATATCCATTGGCATGCTTGATGAAGTCTTTAAAAATAGCCATTATAATAGGGGGAAAAAAAGATCGCCCACCCCCAAAGGGGAAAACAGTCATTTTCCTTAATTAACTCGTTTAGTGACCACTACAACTCAAACAAATGTTATTTTTGAAAGCACAAACAGTTAACCTAACAGCGAATCCACGATTCTTTACATTTACTACAAGCAAGGAGCCAGCCCCTTCTAACCCCAACATAAATGTTTTCTGCGGGAGTGAAAGAATCGCAAGTAAACCAATCACGAAATATCTTTCCATTATTTTTCGATTTTCAGCGCCGCTTAGCTAATCTGCCTACCAATCTATTAGGGAAGGATTTTAAAAATGTATGATGAAGGTACAAAACATCAGATAATTTCCTTTTTTTTTTTTTTTTTTGAAGATGGAAGTGCAAAACTCTTTGGCTCATCAAAGACATTTATTTTCTCTCAATTTTCATTGAGCTGTATTTGATTTTTCTTTCCCTTTCTTTCTTTATTTCTCTTTCTTTTAAAAATTATCTGCAGTGTGATGAAAAATCTGCGACGTACGTCTCACATCTCGCAATTTCTGCTACTGGGGTCTCCTCTGACTCTCCTTTGCTCTAGACTATACACATTAAGCATAATTTGTCTGATATCTTACTCTAAATCTGAAAGTCTAATTACTAGCCTAGTAGTCCTCCTTGGAACTCTCTTTAAACCAGTATTTTGTAGTTTTTTCCTAGTATCTAGAATACATTATCTCAAAATTTTATCAGTTAAAAATAATTTAAAGGCAATAAGTTAAAAATTAGTATAAATAATCAAGATGTGCCAAAAACTTCCCCTCACAAAAGTGTTCATAATCTTGGAAAAAATTAAAAAATATACTTAAGTTAATAGTCAAACTCTTTGTTAAGTTAATATTAAATATGATTATCCTTAGCATATACAACAGCTTTCTTTGTTTAAATTGAAATTGTTGTTTTTGTATGGCTACAGAAAGGGTTAAAATGCACACATGTTAATTTAATGTGTTTCGACATTTTTATTTGTTCAGAATGGAGCTGATCACTTGAGGCCAAATGGCTATGGCCTGAACCGGCGCTCACGGTCCAGATCTCCTGGTCGAGGGCGCTCCCCGACACCGACGAGGTTAAGAGCAAGGTCACCAACTCCTATTGGCAGGTCTCCGTCTCCTCGCAGGCATGACATAGGATTTTCCGATGCAGTTAGTGACGTTGTCGACCTGGTCAAAATTGATACAACTCGAAGAGGACGGTCACGAGGTAAGGATTATTTAGAAACTTTTTCTTATTTTAAGGAGTAAAAAATAAAGATTTGTATTCATTTCCTGAACTTTTTGAGAATTTCAGACCTGTAATAACTTACGAATATGGAAATATTTCATCATAGTTTTAAAATGTCAGACATTAGTTTTAAGAAATGAATGATTATTGACTTTTACTGTATATAACCGCATTGTCATACTGACAAAAGAATCTTGTGTTCTGAAATGCTCCCCACAGTTTTTAATTACAATACTTTTCTCATAAAACTTAAGTTCTCATCTGCAAGTAGTACCCCCACCCCCTACACGCAAACACTTGTATTATAAGACCAAGGATGCTGCAAGAGGGTTAAGGGGTCCAATCCCCTCTTCCCAGAACCTGTGGTTTATCTCATGTAGCCAATCTTAATGAGGAAGTTGAAATGCATCGAATACTGCATTTAAATATTGCAACGACAACCCACTGAGAGAATAAATTCTAGCTGCTCTGGTATATAAGACTGTACTACTGTGCTTGACTAGAAATTCTTACAGGTTGTTGCATGCCTGGACAACACAAACTTTAGAGGGAAGTCTCATCAAAAGAGAATTTTAGTTCATAGAAAGTTGTTAAATTATAAAAAGAATTTCAACAAAAAAATCCCTACTTTAAAGTTGAATTTGACTAACTGAGAGTTTCTGCCAGCAGTAATTCTAATAATCAAGGTTCTACCATCTTAACACTTACATTGAAAGCATTTTTTCATTTTTTTTTTTTTTTTAAATCAGCTCAACTTTTTTGTAAATCCTTAGCACAATACAAATAATTTTTATGTAAAATATGTGCATCATTCCGTTGGCTTTCAGTAGCTTTATGACTTGTATAATGGTAATTATTTAGTTTAAAATTGTTCAATCTCTAAAAAGTATATTAGTTTCTTCAAAACATTTAATCATAAAATGTACTACGTAATTTTTTTAAGAAAAACAGTGTTTCAAACAATATACTTTAATTGCTTAAATTTGTGATTTCAACTTTGCTTTGTCTGTTAAATGTGTTTATACTTTTCATTCCTGATACCGTATTACCACGTATTAGCCGCCAGGCCATAAAATTCGAGGGTCACCAGATTTTCTATGACCTGTACCTAGTCCTTTCCAGCATGCCGGAAAATTCAAGGTTGGAAAAAAATAATTTAATACTATCCCAAGAACACTAAAAACTTTTGAAATAATATAAGTTATGTACTGGTGTGCCAAGCAAAACAATCTATACTGCACTTTTTATGAAAATTGAATTATTGTCACCAGGTGTAATTTGTTGCAACATATATTATCTAAATACATTGTTTTATGGTCATTTGTGAACGGGAAATATTAAAATAAAATTTTCGAAAAAAGTGTGATCTATAGAGGCATAAAACATTAATAAGCAGTTTCTACAGTTGCCGCTCAGTGCAGATATTACTTTTGTAACACAGCAGTATAGATCATTTTATTAATACAATTAAAGGATTTAACTTCATAAAAATGTTAATAAATAATAGCAAGATAACGCACCATCAAACCGCCATGATTTATTTTGTCTCAGAGATCTGAAATTCATTGGTTTTTTGTTGAGAAAGGTGTTTAGTATTATTTTTCCTTATGGTGGTTTGCTTTGCAGTTGAAACTGAACAGAGTAATTAATTTTTGTTTTGTTGCGAAATGAACCTTGAATTATCCGGCATGCCGGAAAATTCCAATTTTCTGGCATACTGGTCAACCTCACTTTTTCTGGCATGCCGGCTAGTGCAGGGTAATACGGTAATATAAATGTTTTGTTGTTTTGTGCATGAACAAAAAACGTCAGAACGATTTGTAATACTAATGTAATGTAGGTATTTCATATTCTTCCTCTATTATAGCTAAGCTTCGGGGGGATGAGTACTTAGTCCATCCTCATGATTCACCTACTAGAGGGAGATCCCCTGATCAGTGGCCAAACAAGTCAGCTTGGCAAGCCGGGTCTCCCCCGAGATGGAGCCGGAACAACAGCCCCGAATACCATTCTTCGTGCCTTGACAGAAGATCCCGCAGCCCAAGCCCGAAACCCACGCCCACCCATAGTGACTACCACTATCGCATGGGCATCGCCCAGCAGGAGCCTCGCTCGCGCAGCCCAAGCCCATCCTCCGCCCACAGCCTTCCACTGCAGAGGCGTCCCGGGGGTAGACGTCTACCCCCCACCCCCAACCAGCCATCCAGGCTGAGGTTCGACGTCCACTCGATGGAGAGGATCAACTTCCCGTCTCAGATTCACTCCCCGCCCATGCCTCAACACCGCGGGGTGCTGAGCGTCATGAATTTCCCCCGCCTGAACCCTTCGCCCTCTCACTTGCCAAAGCTTCAAATGCCACCTCTATGGCGGGACAGGACGTCTACGTACTTGGGAACACAGTGTCCACCTTTAATAAGGACGGAACGGCAGAGTGGTAGCTTACCGCCTGGCCTGAGGGAGCGGGATCTTTACCTGTATCCCGCTCTGTCTTACCATAACCAGCATTTAGGACATGATGAGCCTCTGAGCTTCGAAGTAGCTGCCAGCATAGCCAGGGGATCACGGCAACTTCCATCACCTCTTCCTAATGGTTACAAACCGGGCCAAAGAGAGAGAATGCTACACCGAGATTCGCCCATACTGGGATTACGGACAGGTCACGTGGGACTAAGGCGAAGCGACTCCGACGATGATGATTGGTGTTAACCGATCTTATTATAGCATTTCAAAATGTAGGAGTTTAGGTTTGCTCTAGCCAGGAACACTTGAACACAGAACTAAAAAAAATCTTCTCATCACATGGTCTCACTTTGGGACCATGACTTGTAAATAAATGTTAAATCTATTTCAAATTGTGATTGCCATTATCAGGCCCTAGGTAAATAGTTGCTTTTCTAGAGCTAAACCTATTTCTGATCATATCGTCTAGTATCAACCCATTTGGTCTTTCATGCTAAGAATGCTGTGATAACACGGCTTCAATTTGAGATTTTGTTCTCATTTCTGTGTTCAGTACCAACAGAGCCTCTAATATTGTTTTTATACTCTAGTATGTCTAATTAGAGGTAACATAAATGTATTTTTGAAACAAACTCTCATAAACAAGTACCTGGTATACATGTATATTTCATACTTCCTCAACTTATAGTATGGTTTAGCTCATTCTTTATATTTAAAAATTAATCTTTATTTTTTTTTATTTATATTTTAAATTTATTTATTTATTTATTTATTTATTTTTATTTATTTATTTTTTTTTTTCATTTTTAACTTGCTAATATCACCAATAAATCAAATTGTTCTTGATATGATCAAAAAACATGTTGGTATTACTAAGGATTGAAAAAAATATATATTTTTAAAGAACATTCACTTAAAATGGGCAAAGATAATGTTTATATTAAGTAAATTAAGTGGTTATTGGATCAAAATATCAAATGAAATATTGCACAGTAACAAGTTAAAATAAACCATATGTTGTTGATCATGAGCACATGGGACCCTGGAGTTTAAAGCAAAGTGATCAACTACAAAATAGAAAAAATGTATTAAAAAAAAGCTTGCTTCTCACAAAATTATATTTCTAACTGCTGAAGTGGGACTGCATCACCCACATATTGTGATTAAACAATAGGAATGGGAATTGAGTATAACTGGATCAATCTGTTGAGTTGCCCATGCCTTTTAAACCCAACATGTGCTCTTGTGGTCAAGAATGAAATATTTGGAATATTCTTGAGCAATTTTCCACTACACACTATCCCTCACATTTACATTTATCTGTATTATTTATTTAAATCTCTATTCAGAGAATATCCCCAAATTTAAGGTATTTTTAAAAAAATATCCTCAAGTGACTTTATAAGCAATAGAATTAGGTTCAGTGTGAAAACTTGAAATTGATTGCGCCAGCCTTATTTTAAACCGTTTTATTATTTAGTGCATGTATTTCAGCCATATTTCAAACAAAATATTTACAGGACATAAAATTAGGAAGTGCTCATATATCAAAAATGAGTGTCTGTATTGGAACTATTTTAATTTTTAAGATAAATAAGTATGACATTTTTGAAACATTGTGAAAGAGTAGCAGAGGTAGTACACAAATGTTTCAAAGTATCAGCAAGCTCAATTTTTCTTGCAAATGCAACGGGTACTGAAAAGTTGTATTAAATATATTCCTTTTTGTAAATTGATGCAGGCTTAACTTTTTGCATTTACTTCAACTTATTTAAATCTGCAACATTCATATGAATATGAAATTTTATCAATTACATACTATATATAATCTTTTACATATAATTTTACAAATGAATTTCATAAATGAACATGCTCAGAAAAAGAAAATTATTCCTTTTGCAGAATTTAAAGAAAGAGAATGATAAATATAAATTGCACTTAGATTCTGATGCCTACTGGTGTTGTTTCTGTAAATAGGGAAGTGATTTTGAACTGGCAAGCAGAAACTAAATGAGCTTTTTGAATTGAATTAAATCCTACGGAAAGTTAAAGTGTTTCTATTTGTTCCTTTCATAATTATAACATAAAAAGTTTGGACAAAAATTAGTACATTATTTTAAGCTAGATATTATATGAGGTTTTGCTATGAAAACTTTTAAATTTAGTTGTTAACAGAAACAGTAAGTACATAAATAATATTTTTTAGTTCTTAAACACATCACTATCATAGATTTAAAACTTAACTGTAAATAAATATCAAATTATCTTTCCCAAAACTAATGTAAAAAATATTTTTAATGAATTATAATTTGCAATTAAGTTTTTAGTTTTACCCTTACCTTTTTTTAATTCAAAAAGAAAAGAAAAGAAATCTCAAAAATACCAACTTTTTTTTGCAAGTGCTCTTGTTCTAGTCAAATAAAATATTTTAACTATAAATGTAGCATGAAAGACAAAAATGTTTATGTTGCCTCTAATTTGCTTGAAAATTAATGTGGTTTTTAAATTTTTATTCAGTATTATTGAATTGCATAAAATGTTTGCCCACTGCAAAGTTTATATGTCTAAAATATGTTTTATACTGCCACCAATTTTCCTAGATACTACATCCATTTCAAATGTCGATAAACCATCCAGTAGTGCACTTCATTGCTACCTAATCAAACTTGATCATCTTGCTCTTAAAAAGTCATATATGCCAAAACATGAATTTCTTTTGTACATATTGTTGCTATTTTTTAGCTACAAAAAAACTAAGATTCAAACCATCCAAGTATAGTTCATGGTAAGTAGTATTTTATTGTTTGATGAATCATATTTTATTTAAGAGTTTCAACTTTTGCCAAAATGCAAAGAGGAAGATGATACCTGTAGGGGCATAGTAGGTTGCAGTTGTTTTTTAATTGTGAAATGCATTTATTTTTCTATATTTAATTTCATTGGTTTATAAAGTGAGAAGTGAGTTTACTCTCATTTTGTTTTTTATGCCAATCATATATGATATATTCATTTCTGGTAAATGTGAACAGCTGACAAAATATTAATGAGATCACAAAGCCCAAAAAGTTTCTCTTTGGGGTTTGCCAGATGCCATACAAAGCCTTTCAATGCTTTTTGCAATCATGATACCTAAAACTAAAGCACCGTTCTGCCGTTCTGTTATAGTCTCATTACATTTCAGAGGTGGTGAGATTTGAAATGTTAACTATATTCTTGTTTCTTGCCATTTTTGAAAGTTTCTTTAGTAGCACAAGAAACTTAAAATAACTATACCTAAAGAAATAAATCCTTCCATGCTGTTAAAACAACTAAACAGAATATCTTTAAGCTTTCTCTTCAAATGTTCCTTTTTTCTTTCAAGCATCTATTAAATGTTTGGAGAATGTTAGTAATTGCAAAATGCTCAAAAATGTTATCAATGTATACAAAATTTATCTTAAGATCAAAATTGAGAGATAAAAGAAATTTATTAATACATATTAATATTATAAAATATGTATTTAAATATGTTCGTGGTTGTTAAAACTTTGAAGAATGTGAGAAGTAAGTTGAATAAAACACGAAAATTCAACTTTTTCTTCCTGATTATATTAGGAGTTGATGAGAATATAAATTTTTAAGACTCAATGGCACGTGATACCTTTTTGTCTTTTAGTAAACCCTAAGCAAAGGTTAATTCTATATGACAGAAAAATAATTTAACATAATTGGACAATAATTTAAAAGGGTTGTATCAGTTTTTCCGCTTATTTTTTTTTTTAGCATATTCTATAATATTTCTCTGTCATATTGTACCAGTGAGTCTTTCTTGTTACTGAAATATATTTGCTTTTGAGGTTATGGATTATATAAAAGTTTCAGAAGTTACTGTATTATTCTCATTGATAAGTCTTTATAAAAGCAAAAAACATTTTATATTACGCAAAAAATAATATTATATTAATTACAGCATTATTATTCTTCTGAACAAATCCAAGATTAAATGTGTTATCACCAACTTTATAAACCCGCAAGTGTACAAAAAGTGCAGACTCATGTTTTGATGCTATGAGGAGCCCCTTTTTCAATCCAAAAAATGTGAGCTTATGTATAGTTGACATTTGACAAAAGTCATAGATTAGGGATTTTTTTTAGTCTGACTTTTCCTTTGATAAAAAAATAAATAGTAGATGAAAAACTGCTTTTCACCCCAGACATTAAAAATGCTTAAAATTATGCAGAACTGTTTTGGGATAGAACATCTGTTATTTACTTTTACTGTATGAAAAATAAAAGTGAATGAAGCCCATCAAAGTGATGAAATCTTAGGCAAACATTCATATCCAACCTGTAAAAAAATGAAAAGCCTCATATGTCATATGAATATTAGTTTATTTATATTTTTGCCTCTCCTGTAAAATAAGCCGTGATGAAGATGACTGGTTTTCACTCATTGACTCATGTTTATTTACACATTAATATAAAAATATAATTACTTTTAATGGGTAAGATAATAAAAAAAATGTTAATGTATTTTATGCTAGAATAATTAAATATATAGTTCAATGACTCAAATAATTATTAAATATGTAAAAAGTAAACTATTGTAAAAAATTAGCTAAATCCAAAATATATTTCTTGAACACTTTTCCGCGTAAGAAAAAATTAATTAAAGTAATTACTTGCATTGTTGGTTGTTTGATATGAAAGCTTTCAGTATTCTCTTGTTAATAAAAACTTAATTTTAAAATTGTTAAATTTGCTAGAGAAAGCTTTAAGAAAATCATGCATGTATATTTTCAAATAAATTTTCAATGTATCTTTCTATTTACTTGCATGGAAGCTGATTGCATTAACATTTCTTCATAGCAGCTCTTTGTTGTATCACACACAACAATAACAAAAGAACATAATATCACCAAGGGCATTAAAGAAAATAACGCAAAAGTAAGTGACATGCTTACTTAATTTATCTGCATGTTATTTAAACTGCATATTTAAATGACTTTCTTATTAAAAACAATTAAAATTATAGCTTGACTTGTTATTGATTTTACGAGCAGTTTGTTAAGAGCGAAGAACGTCCTTGAAATTTCTGCTTGAATTCAAAAATAATTTCTAAAGCTACTTATTACCTTTTATTCATCAAAAGTTATTGTCTACTTGAAGTTAATGAACGAAAATGTACTACTTACAATGAGATTTTAACATGTTCAAAATTAAAACTATTTCTCTTCCCAGAAAAGCATGCTACTGTATTCAACTGCCTATTGAAACCATGTGTGATACAATGAAGGGTTACTGTATAAGTTTTTTAAACCTGAAATAATATATATATATTGTTGAAATTAATTGTAGATACTTTGCGAATTCTGAAAATTGGCAAACTATTGATAAACGATGGAAATATAATTTTCAATTCCATGAAACCTTATCATTTGAAGGCTAAAAACGAAGAAATAATTTCAAGCTCTATTCATTTTTACTCTTTATTCTTGAAGTTATTTAAAATTTTTAGTTTTCAACACTATAGACTCATTACAAGGTTATGCAATTGCATGGTTATTTGGAAAATAATAAAACTTTGAAACTTTATTTTTATTTAAGTACTTTTAACTTTTCTGGAGGATGCTATTAAAAGTGTTTAGCTTTTTCAAATTACTTGTCTGTGAACAAGAATTAAATTATTTTTTCAGGTTTAAATAAATGTTAAAAACTTTTGTTTTCATCTATTTATATTACATTTCTGTGTTTTATATTTAGCAAACTTTTTTTTTTTTTTTTCTCAAAACTAAAAGTAACTTTTGTTGCTACATTTTTTTACTTATATTTTTATCCCTTTTGCGGGAAAATAGCAGAAAAAAAATATACATTGCAAAGTGAATGCATAGCTTGCAGTTGGAGTTAAAAGTATTTAACCAAGGATGTTGTTTTACCACTCAAATGTATATATTTTTCTTTAGAAAGAAGTTGCTAGCTTTGTTGATTCATTGTTGCACTACACTACAACGAAACCCAAAGGAATGTATCACTTTTATGAATTGTCCACTATAGCTAAAATTAAACATAATCTAGCTTTTTTGCTCAATTCTCAGGCTAATAAATATTTATCTCCGTATCCCATTCCTATACACTGCCACATTGAGTATGTTAAGATATAGCTTGTATTGTAATTTTATGAAATAACTTGTATCTTTGTATTTCTATCCTTCTGAAGAGAATTTAAATCTGAAAATAAAATAGGATTAAAAAATATTATTACATGTATCTGGAAATACTAATGAAAAAATAATGATGCGGAAATGTTGTTTTTGGTAACAAGTTTTTAAATTATGCAATGTCTTGTGCCTTTTAAAATCTATGAAACATTCCAAGGCCTGAGCACCGAAGTATGACTTTTACTGGTCGAATTTTAGGAAAAAAGAGATCTGAATAAAAGTTATATGCAAATTATTGAGAAATTAAACTTAGTCGTTTTTTATACATATAAAAATTGACTACATTTGTTTGTTGACTTCATTGTTATTGCATTGTTTTGCTTGTGTCTTAAAGTGTTTAATAATACTATAAATTATTTTGATGGTAATTTGCAAGTTCACATTTTTAATGTATATCAATAATTTGCCAAACTTCATCTTGGAATGCAAACTATGCAGTAATATATTTTACTTATTATTTATTTCTTTTAATCATTAAATGAAATCTCTTTATTTTTTCTAACTATCAATGCCAAATTACAGTCTGTAATGAAATCATATGCACTATATTATCATATTTGCCTATTTTTATTCTTGAGACTGGAAAATGTAAAATACTGCAAATGTGCTGAATAATAATGAATACAATTGATCTTTTTTACTTTAAATGAATTATTCATAAATTTCTATAAGTGTTTGATTGTTTTTAATTTTCAAAAGTATATTTTAAATGAATTTGTTTACTATAATTTATTTATGGATACAACTGTTTTTAAACAAATAGTTTGGACTTCAAATTAGTGAATTCATTATCCTAATGTATCATTAATAAGTAAATTGAGATGTTTTTACTTTCATGTCTTTTCTTTTTAAAACGGAAATATGAATGCTCTTTTGAATACAGCACTTTTATTATATTTTGCATTACCAGTCGAGGCTTGTCTTTTCAGTTGCAAACTTTAATTGCAGCTACTTCAGAGGAACAATGATCAAAATTATGAAAAGTAATTTTAAGTAATTAGTTCAAATTAAGACATTATAAAAACAAATAATTCAGTATTGACATGAATATACTCGTATAATGCTGATGAAATGTATACATTTCTTTATTTTTTTCATTTATTTTTAATTTGAATAGTGATATCTATATAGTTGAATCTCTTTACATTTTATATTTATGCAGCTGAAATCAATTTCTGATCATGATCTTCTCAGCAACACAATTTTCATCCAAAAATGTTTTCAGTACGTAGACTAGCTACCTATAATAGATGCATTTAAATTCCTAAGTGATATTACGTTCGTTCCTTGTACTTAACTTTGGCTGACATACTGAAATGTACAGTTTCTAAATTGAATGCACTTTCTTTCTCGATGAAAAATCTTCTAAAACATTGTTTAGTTGTTTAATTGCCATTGTTAGAAGCAGAAATTTGACACCACAGTCCCAAGGACATTAGCCATTCAAGTTCAGTTTGATTGGTTGTTACATTTAGGATCTACTAAAAATTAGGGCTTTAGAAATTCTTATTTTTATGTATTCTATTTAAAATAACATTAGCCTACAGAAAAATTTTTATTATGCAGTATTGCAACCTTGGTAAAAATTTCAGATGCAAAAACTTTCAGTGAAAACCGTAACTTTTAGGGGGTGGGACTTTAAAAGTCTCAAGTGAGAAACATGTGTGTAATGTGTATTATTGTTGAATTTGAATTGACATTAATCTTAGTATGAACTACATGAAATACATAGTAATACTAAGATAATAAGTTTTAAATGTGTACAATAATCAAATAAATTTTTCATGCAGTTAAACTTCTCTAACTCAGACAGACATTTTTAATCGTATGAAAATGCAAATATGATAACCAGGTATGATAATCAACAAGCTCTGAGCCCAACTAGGCTGGTCCTAGTCAATTTATAATCCTCAATGTGAAGATTAATGATGCTCTTGAGCTATCTATTCCCTTGCTCATTACAGCTTCTTCCAGTAAGCTGTTCCAAGGCCTTCCAACCTACTAAAGAAGTATTACTTTTTCCTAGTTTCTAGGTTCACCAGAGAATTTAATACCTTAAAACAATTATCCCTTTTCCTGCTTTCCATGAAAAAATTTCACTCATTAACATATTTCGCCTTGATATCAGAACCCAGAATTATCAATCACTGCTCTTAAAATAATATTAAATGTATTGTAACAGAAGTGAACACAAAAACTATTTTATTTTTGCAGAGATAGTAAGGTTGTGAGGGAATCTTGTTTTCAAGCATATTTAAGCTACCTTCATGAACTATAGCATCCAACTTTTTTTTTTTTTTTTTTGACACATCTTTGAGTACTTCAATGTTAATTAATATCTTTAGAGACTATTATTGTAGCCTAAGAAATTACAAAAAAGGTTTTAAAATAAACTTAATGGATGGATTTACTATTAAATTTCTTTATAGTACTGATAAAATACTAGGTGGTTACTGAAATATTCAACTTACACACTACCAAAGATAAATATTTTTTGGTGCATAACAGTACTTTATATAAAATACAGTATTGTTTTTTAACTGAATGAATGAGTTGTAACGCCAAGATAATATTTATAAATTAAATTATTACTAGAATTGAAGAGGGAAAACCATTTCAGTTTGTAAAAAGAGGATGGGTGCAGGTATAAAAAGTTTGCAAACAATTGTATAACAGTTAATATCATTTGATTTGTTTATTTTGGAAGAGTAAAATTTCCATTTATCTAAAACAGTTTTAAAATGAACTCAATAGACTACTGGAATAGAAACTAGACTTGTCCACCGTGAGTGTGTATATATACTTAACGTAATGGGGGTGTATGAATGAGCTCGTGAAAGTGTGTATGAAAACTTGAACAATTAAAATTTTGTTACTGCCAATATCTTAGATTAGTGACTTATCCTTTTTTCTACAAATTATTTATATACAAAAGATTGAACTATAGCAAATATTCACATATCATAGGTACTATATTAGGGGAAAAATACTTGTATAACTTGCTCTCAAACCAGATATTTTTTATAACTTTATTTTTTAAATGTAGTAACATACCAGATTAAAGAATAAGATTGAATTTCTATGAGATTGTAATGCATAAACTGCAACTTGATGTTATTTATTCGAGATGAGAGAGAATGTGCTGCTTTTCAATATCCCCCCCCCCCTTCCCCCGCTATGACACTGTCTGATTCCCAGATTCTAACTAACAAGATTTCTTTCATTAATATTCCCTTTAATGTTGGACGACTAAATTTAATTTTGAGCTTCAAGGGAGAGGTCCAAATCCAGAGACCACTCTTTCCTACCTCATGGTTCTGCGTATTTTATGTGTCTCTTTTAAGAGGTCATACATGCTCTTTCAGGATTTTTTTTTTTTTTTATAAGCTCAGAACTTTTTAAATAACGGTCACAATGGACTAATTTCTTTCCTTGCATACCATAAAAAACATTTTGTACTAAAAAGGGGGTTCTCATAACACAGTCGTGAGAATACAGTGTAATTGTAATTAGTACCACCAACACTGCACTCAAATTTAGTTTCTGGATAAAGGTTAATGTATGATAAAAATATATGAAATTTTAAATGCATGCCAAAATTGGTATTTTATTACAGCTTTTCTCTGTACTTAATCTATAACAAACAATCAACGTTGGGCTTCATAAAAATTAGATTACAATGAGCTAAAAAGATTTGAAAATTGTCATTTTTAAATGACGAAAAAAAATTTAAAATGAAAAAAAGAGATTCAACTATGATAGAATGTGTTTTCATTACAAAAAATGTTATCATTTGATTATTATATGTATCATATATATATATATATATGTATGTATATGTATGTGTGTATGTTTACAGAGATACAGAGAGATTCATTCTAGACTCGACTATCAAGCAAATGAACAATATGTGGCAGCCAATTATGCCCATAATGCATTAATCAAGCCTGTATCCTTGGTGATCGAGTCTTGTTTTAATCACTCTGTATATATGTATCTATATACACACCTACGCATATATATATAATAAAAGTTTGAGAATTTGCTTCAGCAAAAAAATTGATATTTCCTACCATATTCCCATAGCTTCACATCGGGTGAGCAGCGTTGTATTTTTTATACTTATAAAAATGTTAAATAATGATCTTGCCATTTTTGCAGTCTAATGCTGTGATGCAAGAAATTTGCCACTCAAACACTCCTTGCACAAGCTGCAAGATATTTTTTGCACTTTATAAGTTAGAGAAAAGCACTCGATCTAGTTTACCTGATGTTATTCTCTAACAATAGTTTGATGTAGCTTTTAAGGATAGATACAAAATGCCAGACTGGAAAGTTGAGAAGTGTACATTTAGCAAAGAAACTAAAGTATTTGATTGAGAGATTTCTATATATCTGTATATTACCTCTAAAATGCATTTTCCCTGAGAAATTTTAATGAATTGAATATAGGAAAGCTTTAATCACATTTCCCATGAGACAGAATTATTTCCTGTGAATCTAATTCTTACTATATCTTAGTAAAAATCACGATAGTGTTTTGTAAAATAGCTTAGCTGTAAAAATTCATTCACCTGTTGAACAGAAGAAAAAAAAGATGACTATATGCTATTGGAAAGTGTTGATGCCAACCATCATTTACAAATAATACTATTGGAGAGAAATCCTTTTAAAATCAAACAATTATTTTTTCATGAGCTTGCCGATAATGTATATATATATATTACTTTCGACATTATTCAACGCACTTCAGCTGAGAATTTAGTAAAGCGTTACTTGAATTGCAAAATTTAATATGAAGTTTAAAACAAATCTTTAATGAAGTTAATTGTTAAAAATTTAATTGTTTTTATTGTTTAGTCTAACTTAAATGCTCAGAATAATCAGGCTTGTTTATTGGTCGCATGTAAGAATATAACTGGTGTTTAATTTTTGAAATTTCATGAAATATTGAATAAAAATATATATTTGTTATTGTACTCATGTAAAAATGGACTTTTTAAATCTGAACTTGTCATAGGTTCATCTATTTGTCAAATGAAAATCAAGTTTTGAATTAGTAAAAGTAAATCAAATTTTTGAAGGAAGCCAAATATACTTACTACAGTTGAAAATTTCTTATCTTAGGAAATTATGAATTTCAGATCATGCTGCAAACTGAATTAAAAGATTTTTCTTCAATTTACAGAAGATTATTGACATTTTTAAGAAATCGAAAAGTTTTTGTATGTACCCAAATATAGGGTTACCATATTTTGAAATGCAGAAATGAAGACACTTCCATTCACTGCCCTGAATCACCTTGTTTAAGGTATGGACATGAAGCACATTGCAGAAAAAAACTCAATGTGACCCATATAAAAATACAACTAAGGTTTGAAAAATAAATTTAATCTATACCGTTTTTTTTAATAGACCATTAAAAACTGCATTTTTACTTCTTTCTAACATTGTGTCATCTTAAAAATGCAGAAGTGTCTCTATAAATGATGATATATGGTAACCTGACATACATGTGTACCAAAAAAATTGCTTTTGCCAGTTTTTCAGATCTTTCGCAAAATTTCGAATTCGGAAAAGTATCCCTTCTTAAAATTTAATACTGAGCCCCTAAAACAAAATCTAGTGATATCCCCAAACAAAAGAATTTCACCTCAGAAACCCATTTCGATTAATTTTACTTACATTTTTTTTTTAATTTTAAATATTAGAAACTTTTTAAATAAATATTGATCCTTCGGAATTCAGGTACAGTTTTTCCGAAAAAGGAAGCAAAAAAGGAACTTGAAATACCAATTTCGTACTTTGCTCTTGATCCTCTCTAGTTGAAACTGACGTGCAAACTATGAATTAATGATATGCATTTAGTAGGTCAATTATTATAAATGATAGCTATGAATATTATAAATAATGAAAGAATAATAGTACAACGGTTTTTATGCACAAAATTTTCTAGAAACTAGACACCAGTTTCGGGGTTAATGTAACAAAACTGAGCTTATGGATGAAAGGACATTGGACAAACGCCTTTTTATGCATAAGCTTACTTTGTATTAAAAAAGAGGTTCCTCATAACCCCAAAACACATGTCCGCAGTTTCCTGCAAATTTGTGCATTAAGTTTTATTACCTTGTCATAGCTGCCATTATCTCCTGACTCACAAATTTGGATACCACTTCCCAAACTCCCTAATGATCAGAATATCTCCCAAATTTTTATCACTGTGGTGGAATTCCCCCCCCCCCCCCCATAAGGGATTTTTTAGTGAATAGAATTTTGAGAAAAATCCTTATCGTAAAACAATCGCAAAAAAGAAACCTTTTCATATACAAGTATCAAAATTGTATATGTTCGATCCTTTTTGAAATGTGGTTATTTCAGTTTCCTTTTTTTTAACTTTTATTTCCGAAAAAATTCAGTAAAAAATTACTGATCTTTTTTTGAGCTGCCTAATTTTTAGTTGCTGCTAGGTAAGAAATGTTAGTTAACTCTTATAGACAAAGAAACTTATGCCTCTTTTACAAATTTATTTTTTCAAACCTAAAAATTGTTAGACAGATTTATATAGATATACTGCACAAAGTAAAATATAATCTCAATTTCCGAATTTCAGGTCTTACACAGGCTCAATTTAGGAAATCCCTAGTTATAGTTAAAAAATCCTTTTCACACTCAAACTTCAAGATTCGCTAAATTATTCATACAAAAATCTTCCTAATTTTACGCCTCAGTCTCCATAAGTTTCATGTTTCAATGTTGGCAGCTATGCTTTTTACTTTTCTGCATAAACGGTTTTTATTTCATTCGAACGACTCTTGGAAAAGAACAGTGAGGGATCGTCTAAATGCAAAGTTTATGTTCACAGCCATACTTGAATGATGCAGTTTCTCACCTAAAGGTTGCAAGTCCAGATTTAAAATGTCCTTTTTCACTTTAATTGCATATTCAGAACATTGGTAAAACGTTTTGCAATAAATTGCCAACATGCACTCTTCGAGTGACGTTTTCACTCTTAACCACCTCAGGTATTAGGTGAAAGTGTAAACCTCTTTTGTGTGTACATCTGTGTGTATATAAATCACAATTCTAAGTATTCCTGTAAATGAGATTATATATCTTCCTGAGATATCTGTCATTACACTGAGTTGATCATCTGTTGAGTGTTAGAGAGAATGCTGTTGTTCTTAGGATGACCAGATGCTGATTCCCAAAAATCATTTATTGATCGATATGCAATGCATTATCTCCAAAATATTTCTTGTTTGGATAACTGCATGTGAATCAGAAATTTAAAAAATTATACTGCAGCATATTCTTCTTAAAATCTTTTAAATAAAAGAAAAGTCCATTGTTTGTAACGAGATTTTTATTTATATTAAGCATTTATAACAAATTATTAAATAGTCTTTGTTCATAAACTTGTAGAGGTAAGATCAACATAGTTTTGAAAAATTATGGGTTCTTAATCCACCCAGCTCAAAATTCAGGAAGCTACTGATAGTCACAGCACTTGTTAAGTAATAATAATTTTATTCCAAGTTGCTACGAGTTATTCATTGAGTAAGGTTGATGTACTGCAATAAAAACTTTTGCTTTTATTAAATTTTTTCTCAAGGTCATAGTTCGACTTGGCAGAGCCTTCATTACCAATTGGAATCAGAGCCTATACCTAAATTGCATTCAGATTGCTTCCATTTAAAAAATCAATCACAAAAATTTGATGCTTCTGATATTAGACTAGATCTAGATGGCTTGTGCCATTTCGTTATAATTAGTATCTCTAAATGTATGAACAATTTTATGCAGTTCAAAGGCACCAGTTACAGGCTGAGTATCAAATATTCTGTTACTGTAAAATTATTCCTTACGTAGTTAATAAGTCATATTTGAAAATGCTTTGCTCATCTTGTCCCCTTTGTCCATGCAAAAATGTAAATATTTCTTTTATACTGCTCAAAATTTCAGCCAAAAAATTACCGTGTATCCCTGTCAATCCATTACTTACCAAACCAGGAAAATTTAATAGAGAGAAGTACCTTAATTTTTTTCCAACTAGGGATTGAAACTAGACTCATTTTCAACTTCACACAGTTAAAAAAAAAAAAAAAAACTTAACCTTAATTTTCTTAATTTTTCAGAAAAAAAGGTTAATAATTTGGAAAGAATATACGAGAAAAAATAATGTATTTAGTATAAAATTCTAAAATATAATTATTGTAATACCTTCGGTGAGGGTTTTGAAAAGAAAGTGAAATGCAAACATCCAAGCATTGTATTGTCATAATATCATAGAACACAATGCATGCAAAAACGTTTCACAAAAGATGAAGTATTTGGAGATAAATAATTAGCTTTTGCCGCCAAAAAGGATTTTGCATGTTTCTTCAACAGATATCTTGCATCTGGTCATTCTGGGTCAAGCTGAAATTCGACATACTACTCATTGAATCCGTAGCATAGTCATTTTCTAATCTTGAAGTTTATATATTTTCTATGCAAGTCCATCCCGTTCAAAGTGAGAACTTTTAAAAGCTTGCAAATCACACTTCCCCCTCCTTATCTTCAAAGAGTGAAAGTACGTTTCTACAATACTTGTGCATCTAGCGTGTGTGCATGGGCAATTTTTAATTTGTCACCTACTTAGGTGTCTGTCCATGTATTGAGAGTTTTTTTCTCTCTCTGTACATAATAAAGAGTGAAAAGCTGAATATATCTTACTAAAAATGTGTGTGTGTGCGCGTATGTGTACTGTTTCCTTCCAACTATAAATATTGTACTACAGTAAAAGTTAAATTCTGTTATTCATATTTTCTAAACTAGAAATCTATGCACTGTAGCATACATAAATGCTAATGACACATTTTCCTCGACCATAATTTTCTACCGACTCTCTGTAAATCTGTTTGCTTTACCTCCTTTCTAACTTAGAGTTATAAATTTAATAGTAGATCACACAATAACCGATCAAATCTGAATGTCTAGACATTCCTAAAAATAAAACACTTCGACGTTGAAAAAAGGATTGGATTGTTCTGTACTGCTGAAGTGCCAAGTGGATCTATTCCTTTCGTCATCAAAATTGAGAGTTGTGTTGAGTGAACTGTTAACTTGTCACAAGATCAGAGTTTTTCCCCCACTCGCGTAAGTCACGGTTATGAAGCAGACTGCAAGGTACTGGGTTGTTGTGCCTTATTTATGTTTATGTGACTGATACCTCTTTATGTCATTGTCTTATTTATGTTTAACATTCATGTTTGTAAATGCTACTTCAATAATTAAAAATTAAGAAAGTTTGCAACGAATAAATTTTCTTTGCTGGATATTGCTTCATTCATACATACATCAATTATCTAGGAGTTAGTTAAAAGTTTTTCATAATGTTTAATTCTTTTTGAAAAATATGAGCTTAAATCAATCATAACTAAAAACAGTGGAGCCCAATTTTTTTACAGTAGGTCCCCACCTTATATTAAAACAAAGCTCATGGGCCATAACACATGCCTAGAAAAAGTTTTAAATTTTATAACATGGGGAAGAAATTTACAAAGCAAAATTTGTTATTATTCCATGATTATTTTATTAATACAAAATACCTTTTTTTAGAAACTAATTTCTTGACTATTTAGCTGCAAATTTTAAATATTCTTTCTTAATATGCATTGAAAATGATTGGTTGTTTTTGAAACTTACAAAACAGTGTTTCAAATTATGAGATTGAACATAATGAACCAGCTTCACGTCGCACCACATATGGCAAGGGGGCCACAGGTTGAAAACTACTGGCTAAGAATATTCTTGCTCACGTCTCCATTCAAATAATGACAGTGGGTCACCTTGGTCTGGTTTTTGGATCCCATATGGCTAGTAGACTTAAGGTTGGGCAAAACTGGCTAAAAGCACTCTTCATTAAGTCACCACTCAAACACAAAACAATTATCATAATTTGTTAATCCATTTAGATGATATGCTATGATGACAAGCAGACAAGTACACGATTTTGTGAATGTATTTTATTCCTTTTTCAACCAAATTGCAGTGGTGCCTATGCTGTGCCAAAAAGGCTTTTCAGAATTTGCAGTTTGGATTTTACCCAAGTTTTCCCTTGAAATCTATGTTCAGACAAACCTAATGTTATGCTCTGTAATTGCTAATGCAGCATTTGATTAGCAATCTCCTACCACCTCTCCCGCTTCCCCCTCCTCTTTTTTTTTTTTTTTTTAATTTTATTTTCTCACAGAAGAAGTTTTCAAAATGACAAAAGACCTAAATATTTAAGAAATAAGTTACTTTAGGGACCAAAACTAAAAGTGAAATACTGCTAAGGACCTGCTGTTTTAACTCTAATTATCAATATTAAGTTTACTCTGCCAATATTCAAAAATGGTACATGTAACAAAGAAAAGTAAAAGAACATGTAGTAAATTTTGCTTCTAGCATAGTTTTTCTGCGAAACATTTTTCCACAGAAACAAAGGAAGTCAAGTAAGAAACTCTTGATAAGAAAGATAAAAAGTCAAAATCACTCAGAGGTAAGCAGTTGATTTTGTTTAAATCACAGTTGGCCAAATGTCTAACAAAGAATATTATTTCGGTGATTTGCTGCAATTTGTTTGATCCCCTCTTAAAAAATACCCTAACTATAGAAGAAAACATCAAAAGTTTTGCATCACGATAATGCACTATCAAAAAAAGGCATTATTATTCTAATGTTTTGAAAGTAATGAAAAAAGGATTAAAGAATCTAGTTCTAGACTCATCCAATTAAATGCTTGCATACTATGAGATATTTTTTAAAAATAATTTTGCTAATTTTAGTACTGCTGCAATAAGAGAATGAGTTTTAAAAAGCTGAAGTGCTTTTGAGAAAAGAACAGGTAAGTATTCAAGACTAGCAGAAATCTTTTTTAATGGGATACCATACGCAGGGTTGCCACAGGCTACTTAAATGCTACTTTTTCTGTCACAAGGAGACTTTATACAAATACAAATACAAATGTGACAACCAGCAACAGGCTCTGGGCCCAACTGGGCTGGTCCTAGTCAAATTATAGATCCCAATGAAGATCAATGGCCCTCTTAAAACTATCTACTCCCTTGCTCCTCACCGCCTCTTCCGGTAAACTATTCCAAGTTCCCACTACTCTGCTAAAATAGTAATTTTTCCGAATTTCCAGGTTAGCCTGAGATTTAAACAGCTTATAACAATGACCCCTTGTCCTGCTTTCCGTGCAAAAATTTAACCCTATAACATCTTTCATTTTGATAAATTTAAACAACTGAATCATGTCCCCTCTGGTTCTCCTTTGCTCAAGACTATACATATTAAGCATTCTAAGTCTGGAATCATAGTCTAAATTAGAAAGTCCTTTCACTAACTTTGTAGCCCTCCTTTGTACCCTTTCCAATAAATTAATATCTTTCTTAAGATATGGAGACCAAAACTGAACAGCATACTCTAAATGAGGTCTTACCAAACTTCTATATAAAGGCAGAAGAACCTTCTTAGATTTGTTTGAAATAGATCTATTTATAAACCCAAGCATCCTATTGGCTTTGTTACTAGCTATGCTGCACTGTTGACTAAACTTGAAGTCTTGATTTATTAAGACACCTAGATCCATAACATTTTCTGCCTTACTAATGACTGAACCCTGTAAATAATAGCTTGTATGCTTATTCCCATGACCTAAATGCAGCACTTGACATTTCCCAACATTTACTGCCATGCCCCACTTGTCTGCCCACTTAGTAATATGATCCAAATCCTCTTGCAGCTGATTTACTTGTTCATCATTTTCTACAACCCCCATAACTTTGACATCATCAGCAAAACAATTCATGTTTCCAGAAACATTTTCATGAATATCATTCATAAAAATAATAAACAAAAGTGGACCTAAAACTGATCCTTGGGGAACCCCACTTAAAACCTCACTCCATTTAGAATGATTACCCCTTACAACTACTCTTTGTTTCCTTCCTGTCAGCCAATTCCTAACCCAAACTAAAATTTTACCTCCAATTCCTATATCAGCTAATTTACTGAGTAGTGCAACATGCGGTACCTTATCGAAAGCTTTTTGAAAATCAATGTAAACAATATCTACACACTTTTTGTTATCTAAAGCCATGGTGACCTTGTCATAAAAATGTAATAAATTAGTAGCACACGATTTACCTTTCCTGAAACCATACTGCAAACTAGTCAACAGACTATTATTTTCTAAGAAATCCATAATCTTAATTTTTAATAAAGTTTCAAAAATTTTGCAAACCACTGAAGTAAGACTGACAGGTCTATAATTTCCTGCATTACCTCTAGACCCTTTCTTGAAGAGTGGCGTAATGTTAGCCAATTTCCAGTCCTCTGGCACTGTCCCTGAGTTATACGAAGCATTGAAAATTTTTACAATAGTATCTACTAATTCCTCAGCACATTCAACTAGAATTTTTGGGTAAATATTATCTGGTCCCGGAGCTTTAGTTGTTTTAATTTTTTTCAAATGAAGTAAAACGTCCTCCCTAGAAAAAACAAAATCCTCAAGCTGTAGAGTAGCTTGTGTCTTACTTGTGTCAACTGTTGAGATACAGTTATCGTTAAAAACACTGGAAAAAAAGTCATTTAGAACATTAGCAATATCCCCATCATTCTGAATTAAATTTCCATGCTCATCAACCAGTGGCCCAATTTGACTATTTCGAACTTTCCCAGAATTTGCGTAAGCAAAAAACCCCTTTGGGTTCCTGTCAATATTATCTGCAAGCTTTTGTTCCAATTCTCTTTTCTGAAACCGTACCAAATACTTAAAACTACGCCTAGCCTCACAATACTGTAGCCTATCTGCGCTGTGACCAGTTTCTTTTAATCGACGAAAAGCAGCTTGCTTACGGTTTAGAGTATCCTTAGTTTCACTAGTGAACCACATGGGCCAAATTTTTGTGTTTACCCCTTTTCTCCTAAAAGGAACATAATCCCCAACTGTTTTTGCTAGTTTTTCCTTAAACTCAGTCCACATGCAAAAACTGGCTAAAAAGCAACCTTTCTTCACTAGCGCTACTTTTTTAGAAACTTTTTATTTTCCAAAGCAAGTTTTTATTCGAAAATAGTTAAGTTTCTTCACCCTCTTTGTTGCTTGTTTAATATTTTGAAACCCATATATTTTATTAATCTTCATTCCTGTTTCATCATATTGTAACGAGTCCGTAGCACCTTCAACTTTCTTCAAATGAGCATTCCAATCTTGAGGAAGTAACTATAAATTTATTTACAAGTATGTACACTATTTACAATAAGAGCAGGAAACAATTGCTAAACATCCAGCAATTAGGCAGCAAACAGTACACTGTACTCTCAACAGTAGCTCAGCACCACGTATCAAACGTGAACAGTAATTAAGCAATTACAAAAGCAAAAACAACATTCGCCCAAAGCGAATAAAAACGAGCACTCTCAGAAATCAACATCTGAAAAGAACTGACTGACTTGTGTTCAAGGCCAGCTATTTATACACGGAAAGAAATGTCCACAATATTCGAGAAAAACCTGGAATATTTTGTTTCATTCCTAACATTACGTAATCCATTCACAAATTCTAGCGATAAGGATAAGAAAAAAAACCACGCGAAAATGTCTTCACGCTTATTAAAGTTAGGGCAAGTGTAAAAACTACAAAGTGTCACAGGGCCGGTATACTAGTGATAAAGGTGATATCTTCAGATACTTTTGCAACATGACGTCAGATAAAACCAAAACTAATGAAAATGATGCAAGGCAGGAAAAACAACAACTATTTACAAGATTTGTAACATTGCCCCCTTCCCAAGGACTGCACGTCCCGGGCAGTACAATCCCCAGAAAGGAAGCAAGGGAAAACTTACAGATACACACATTACATGATGACCAATCATAAACATGATAAACAATAACAATGAGAACATGAAAGAAATAATAACATTGATAAAGTAATATTACAAACAATTAAAGGCAAAAGTTATTTACAAAATTTACAAACAAATTACCATGGTAGCTTTAGATTTATTTTACGAACTATGGCCATAGTATGGGGCTAGCCGATCATAATGTACAACCCTAGGTTTTGAATGTGATGACTTCTGGATCCTCACTACGACGTCGTTCAGCCGGTGAAGGACTGTGTAGGGTCCATCCCAATGCGACTGCAATTTGGGTGACAGACCTTTACGTCGGATGGGATTCCATAGCCACACCTTGTCACCTTCTTGAAAGTCATGGCCAGTGGACCTTGTGTCGTATCGGGTCTTCATTTTCTCCGTCGCGATGTTGATTCGCTCCCGTGCGAAGTGATGAACGTCCTCCAACCGGGCCTGGAGATCCTGGACGTACTCCTCAGGCGATGAAGGCGCATCTGGAGGGAGACCGAAGACGAGATCACAAGGCAGCCGAAGCTCTCGGCCGAAGAGCATCTGTGATGGGGAATATCCGGTGGTCTCGTGGACAGCACTGCGGTAGGCCAGCAGGAACAGAGGAAGTTTCTTGTCCCAATCCTGTTGATTTTTGGAGACCATAAGCGAGAGATTATTAAGGATTGTCCTGTTGAATCTCTCCACCATGCCGTCCGATTGTGGGTGTAGTGGTGTCGTTCGAGTTTTCTCAATTTTGAGGATTTTACATAGGCCCTTAAACACAGCAGAGATGAAGTTTCTCCCCTGATCGGAGTGGATCTGCAAAGGTGTCCCATATCTCGAGATCCAATGCTGGACTAGAGTCTCTGCTACAGTGGTAGCTTCTTGATCCGGAATGGAATATGCTTCGGGCCATTTGGTGAAATAGTCAATGGAAACGAGGATGTATTTGTTCCCATCAGTAGTTTTCGGTAGAGGACCAAGAATGTCGATCCCGATTCGTTCGAAAGGAGCTCCTACGTTGTAAAGATGTAGCTTCCCGCGGCTTCTTCTCTTCGGTCCTTTACGGGCAGCACAGGCGTCACAAGAATGACACCACTTCTCTACGTCATCCTTCGCCTTGCTCCAGAAGAAGCGTTCTCGAACCTTGCAGAGGGTTTTCAACACACCAAAATGTCCTCCAGTCGGACTACTGTGCAACTCCTTTAGAACGTCTGGAATTCTTGATCTGGGAAGGAGTAACTGCCATTTGAATGCTTTACCATCGTCAGATTCCCATTTCCGATACAGGACGCCATTTCGCAGCTGGAGAGAGTTCCATAGAGCCCAGTATCTTTTCGTTGCAGGACTGTAGATAGAAATGTCTTGCCAACTAGGTCGCCGACTGTCTTTTTCCATTAACTCTATGATAGGCTTTAGGTCTGGGTCTTCAAGCTGATCTTTTCTTACTTGGTCGTCACTCCATGGATCAGGATCTGAAGATGATGAAGTAGCAGTAACTTGACAGGCAGTAGGGATTGTCGTCCCGTACTGTTTCTCTATTCGGGAGCAATAATGGCAGTTCTCGGAACAAGGTCTTCTTGATAATGCGTCAGCATTCCCGTGTGACAAACCTTTTCGGTGCTTAATCTCGATGTCATATTCCTGGAGCCGCTGTATCCACCTGGCTACCTGGCCCTCTGGATTCTTGAAATTCAAAAGCCAAGTTAAAGAGGCATGATCGGTTCGGAGCAGGAATTTACGACCGTAGAGGTAATGATGGAAATGTTCTACAGCTTTAACTATGGCGAGCAATTCCTTTCTCGTGACACAATAATTTCGCTCCGACTTGGATAAGCATTTGCTCCAGTAAGCGATGACATGTTCGTTACCGTCTATTTCTTGAGATAAAACAGCTCCAACGCTCTCGTGGCTCGCATCAGTGTCAAGTATGAAGGATTTTCCAGGCTGAGGATAAGAGAGAATAGGCGTTGATGTTAAAGCCTCCTTCAGCTGTAGAAATGCATCCTCGCATTCTTTGGACCATTCAAATTTTTGTTTGCTCTCCGTCAGCTTATGCAAAGGTCGTGCAATATTGGAAAAACCCTTCACAAACTTCCTGTAGTACGTGCAGAGCCCCAGGAAACTTCGCAGCTGATGAACATTTTCGGGGCGGCTCCAATTCTTGACTGCGGATACCTTATCCGGATCTGTTCGCACACCATCAGAAGATATAATGTGACCACTTCACGGCGGAACAAATTACATTTGGACGGGCTTAACTTCAGGTTGGCTTCCTTAAGCTTTTGCAGCACCTTCCTAAGATTAGCCAAATGTTCCTCAAAACTGCGTCCTATGATGATGATGTCGTCCAAGTAGACAAGACAGGATTCATAAGAGAGTCCTCGTAACACTGACTCCATAAGACGCTCGAACGTGGCTGGTGCATTGCAGAGGCCGAACGGCATCACTTTAAACTGCCACAAGCCTTGTCCGGTTGTAAACGCCGTCTTCTCTCGGTCGTCGGGGTGTATCTCCACCTGCCAGTAGCCGCTCTTTAAATCCAGGGTCGAAAACCACTTGTGTCCGGAAAGGGTGTCCAGAGTGTCATCGATCCGTGGAAGAGGGTAACTGTCCTTCTTGGTGATGTCATTCAGGCGTCGGTAGTCAACACAAAATCTGGTGGAGCCGTCTTTCTTTCGGACCAAGACGATAGGGGCTGCCCAAGGACTGAATGAGGGTTCGATGACGTCATTCTCCTGCATCTCTTTTACGAGGATCTCAACCTCTTCCTTCTTGGCGAACGGTAGTCGTCTTGGATGCTGCTTGATAGGGGGATGATCTCCAGTGTCGATCCTATGCTGCGCTAAACTCGTGCGACCAACATCTTCGGGTGTAGACGAAAACACCTGCTTGAAGTCGTCCACCAATTTTTCCGCAGCGTATCTTTGATCCTTCGATAATGCTGCACTCCCAATTAATTTCGAAGTCAAGGATTCGGAAGACACAGTCTCGGAGGAATCAATTCTTCTGATGATGCAGTTTACGGGAGTACAAGTTGCCAACACTTCTCCTTTCTTAATATTCCTCGGTCTTTCACTTACATTGGCGACTCTCACAGGAACTGCATTCCTTGAAAGGTCCACAAGCGTAGATGCCACTAGTACTCCTTTTGGGCTATTATTCTGGTTAGGATATTCAATTAGGCCGAATTTAAAGCTGTTGTTTTCCTTGATGGAGCCGGGTATTAGTACTTCTGATCTAGAGGGAATCAATGAATCAGTTTGGGCTATTATTTGATGAGCGGTTTTTAAGTTATTTTCGGTATTGAAAATTACTATGTCTTCCCTCGTCGAGTGCAGCTCATTATTTCTACAGTCAATAGAAAAATCAAATTTTCTCCAAAAGTCCAGTCCGAGAATGAAGGGATCTGTAATGGCAGCGACGAATGCCGTGTGATGGTAAGTGGCGCTCCCGAACATTATTTCTAAGTTCACTTTTCCTTCAATCTCGATTTTGTCACCTGTCACAGTTTGGAGAGTAACGCAGGGCGGCGTCCATAAGATCTTGAGTCCAAATTGATGAGCCACATCAGTCCTTATGATGGTAACGTTGGCTCCTGTGTCCACAATCATTTCGCAGGGAAACCCATTCACATAAGCGTAAATGAAGAGTCCGTTGCAGCCGCCACTTCTTGGGGAAATCTGGAAAACTTTGGGAGACGTCTTCTTTTCTTGGCGAGCTTCGCAATTCCTTCGTACGTGGCCCTCACCGCCACATTTCCAGCACTTCAGTGGTTGTCTACTCTGGTCTTTGCGAGCAGTAATCTTCTTCAGGGTCCCCGAGATCTCGTTGATTTGTCGCTTAATTTCCGAGAGACAAGTTGGGTTCAAATCCGGGTCACTCACTTCTACGCTTCTGATTGTATGGCGATCCTTGCGGGATGTTTGCTGTGCAGCCTCGAACTTCATTGCGTAGACCAGACCGGATTTAAGATCCTTAATGTCCGCCATCCGGAGAGCCATCTGAACTTCTGGATTTCGCACTCCATCTATGAAGTAGTTCAGGGCCAGGCTATCGCGAACACTCGAAGGACAGTCCGAGAAGGCGAGATGGGAAAGCCTCTCAACGTCTGCTGCAAACACTTGCAAAGTCTCTCCATCCCTCTGGAGTCGGGATTTCAGCTGGAGTTGGCTGAATCCTTTTTGGTATACTTCGCCGAAGCGAAGCTCCAAGGCCGATGATAAGGCTTCGAAGTCACAGAGCTTGTCCTCTGGGAAGGTCTGTAGTATTTCAGCTGCATCCCCTCTTAGCGAGGCTGCAAGGTGACAGGCTTTCGTGGAAGAGTCCCAGGAGTTGGCTTCTGCAACGATGAGGAACTGCTTCTTGTAAACATTCCACGAGGTCTTCCCATCAAACGTGGCCAGTTTGATGGATGGACGAGAAGTTCCAGCTGCAGCTACACAGTCACTTGAGTTGTTGCAGGATGCTGATAACTTTGATTCAAGTTCTTTAATTTTCTTTTCCACATGGTTTTCTACTGTGGTGATTCGATCTTCTAGAGCCTCCACTTTATTTTCCATGTTGGTAAATTTAGTTTCCACCAAACTTTTCATTGACGTTAAATCGCTTTTAATTTCTTCAGCTAGATCATTTTTCAATTGTTCTTGATTAGTTGCCAGATCAATTTTTAATTGTTCTTGATTCGCAGCCATGTCATTTTTTAATTGTTCTTGATTCGCAGCCATGTCATTTTTTAATTGTTCTTGATTCGCAGCCATGTCATTTTTTAATTGTTCTTGATTAGTAGCCATGTCACTTTTAACAGCGTTGATAGCATCAAGGAGTTTTTTCAGTTGTTCCTCCATTGCTCGAGTAATCACCATAAAATTCTGAAGTCAAAAAGTCCTTAGGAAGAAAAGTCCAAGTTCACAGGTAAATCCAAGAAAGTCCTTGAAGATGCCCCACGTTGGGCGCCAAAATTGTAACGAGTCCGTAGCACCTTCAACTTTCTTCAAATGAGCATTCCAATCTTGAGGAAGTAACTATAAATTTATTTACAAGTATTTACACTATTTACAATATGAGCAGGAAACAATTGCTAAACATCCAGCAATTAGGCAGCAAACAGTACACTGTACTCTCAACAGTAACTCAGCACCACGTATCTAACGTGAACAGTAATTAAGAAATTACAAAAGCAAAAACAACATTCGCCCAAAGCGAATAAAAACGAGCACTCTCAGAAATCAACATCTGAAAAGAACTAACTGACTTGTGTTCAAGGCCAGCTATTTATACACGGAAAGAAATGTCCACAATATTCGAGAAAAACCTGGAATATTTTGTTTCATTCCTAACATTACGTAATCCATTCACAAATTCTAGCGATAAGAAAAAAAACACGCGAAAATGTCTTCACGCTTATTAAAGTTAGGGCAAGTGTAAAAACTACAAAGTGTTACAGGGCCGGTATACTAGTGATAAAGGTGATATCTTCAGATACTTTTGCAACATGACGTCAGATAAAACCAAAACTAATGAAAATGATGCAAGGCAGGAAAAACAACAACTATTTACAAGATTTGTAACATTGCCCCCTTCCCAAGGACTGCACGTCCCGGGCAGTACAATCCCCAGAAAGGAAGCAAGGGAAAACTTACAGATACACACATTACATGATGACCAATCATAAACATGATAAACAATAACAGTGAGAACATGAAAGAAATAATAACATTAATAAAGTAATATTACAAACAATTAAAGGCAAAAGTTATTTACAAAATTTACAAACAATTTACCATGGTAGCTTTAGATTTATTTTACGAACTATGGCCATAGTATGGGGCTAGCCGATCATAATGTACAACCCTAGGTTTTGAATGTGATGACTTCTGGATCCTCACTACGACGTCGTTCAGCCGGTGAAGGACTGTGTAGGGTCCATCCCAATGCGACTGCAATTTGGGTGACAGACCTTTACGTCGGATGGGATTCCATAGCCACACCTTGTCACCTTCTTGAAAGTCATGGCCAGTGGACCTTGTGTCGTATCGGGTCTTCATCTTCTCCGTCGCGATTTTGATTCGCTCCCGTACGAAGTGATGAACGTCTTCCAACCGGGCCTGGAGATCCTGGACGTACTCCTCAGGCGATGAAGGCGCATCTGGAGGGAGACCGAAGACGAGATCACAAGGCAGCCGAAGCTCTCGGCCGAAGAGCATCTGTGATGGGGAATATCCGGTGGTCTCGTGGACAGCACTGCGGTAGGCCAGCAGGAACAGAGGAAGTTTCTTGTCCCAATCCTGTTGATTTTTGGAGACCATAAGCGAGAGATTATTAAGGATTGTCCTGTTAAATCTCTCCACCATGCCGTCCGATTGTGGGTGTAGTGGTGTCGTGCGAGTTTTCTCAATTTTGAGGATATTACACAGGCCCTTAAACACAGCAGAGATGAAGTTCCTTCCCTGATCGGAATGGATCTGCAAAGGTGTCCCATATCTTGAGATCCAATGCTGGACTAGAGTCTCTGCTACAGTGGAAGCTTCTTGATCCGGAATGGAATATGCTTCGGGCCATTTGGTGAAATAGTCAATGGCAACGAGGATGTATTTGTTCCCATCAGTAGTTTTCGGTAGAGGACCAAGAATGTCGATCCCGATTCGTTCGAAAGGAGCTCCTACGTTGTAAAGATGTAGTTTCCCGCGGCTTCTTCTCTTCGGTCCTTTACGGGCAGCACAGGCGTCACAAGAATGACACCACTTCTCCACGTCATCCTTCGCCTTGCTCCAGAAGAAGCGCTCTCGAACCTTGTGGAGGGTTTTCAGGATACCAAAGTGTCCTCCAGTAGGACTACTGTGCAACTCCTTTAGAACGTCTGGAATTCTTGATCTGGGAAGGAGTAACTGCCATTTGAATGCTTTACCATCGTCAGATTCCCATTTCCGATACAGGACGCCATTTCGCAGCTGGAGAGAGTTCCATAGAGCCCAGCATCTTTTCGTTGCAGGACTGTAGATAGAAATGTCTTGCCAACTAGGTCGCCGACTGTCTTTTTCCATTAACTCTATGATAGGCTTTAGGTCTGGGTCTTCAAGCTGATCTTTTCTTACTTGGTCGTCACTCCATGGATCAGGATCTGAAGATGATGAAGTAGCAGTAACTTGACAGGCAGTAGGGATTGTCGTCCCGTACTGTTTCTCAATTCGGGAGCAATAATGGCAGTTCTCGGAACAAGGTCTTCTTGACAATGCGTCAGCATTACCGTGTGACAAACCTTTTCGGTGCTTAATCTCGATGTCATATTCCTGGAGCCGCTGTATCCACCTGGCTACCTGGCCCTCTGGATTCTTGAAATTCAAAAGCCAAGTTAAAGAGGCATGATCGGTCCGGAGCAGGAATTTACGGCCGTAGAGGTAATGATGGAAATGTTCTACAGCTTTAACTATGGCGAGCAATTCCTTTCTCGTGACACAATAATTTCGCTCCGACTTGGATAAGCATTTGCTCCAGTAGGCGATGACATGTTCGTTACCGTCTATTTCTTGAGATAAAACAGCTCCAACGCTCTCGTGGCTCGCATCAGTGTCAAGTATGAAGGATTTTTCAGGCTGAGGATAAGAGAGAATAGGCGTTGATGTCAAAGCCTCCTTCAGCTGTAGAAATGCATCCTCGCATTCTTTGGACCATTCAAATTTTTGTTTGCTCTCCGTCAGCTTATGCAAAGGTCGCGCAATGTTGGAAAAACCCTTCACAAACTTCCTGTAGTACGTGCAGAGCCCCAGGAAACTTCGCAGCTGATGGACATTTTCGGGGCGGCTCCAATTCTTGACCGCAGATACCTTATCTGGATCTGTTCGTACACCCTCAGAAGAGATAATGTGACCCAGGCAGTTCACCTCACGGCGGAACAAATTACATTTGGACGGGCTTAACTTCAGGTTGGCTTCCTTTAGCTTCTGCAGCACCTTCCTAAGATTAACCAAATGTTCCTCAAAACTGCGTCCTATGATGATGATGTCGTCCAAGTAGACAAGACAGGATTCATAAGAGAGTCCTCGCAGCACTGATTCCATAAGACGCTCGAACGTGGCTGGTGCATTGCAGAGGCCGAAGGGCATCACTTTAAACTGCCACAAGCCTTGTCCGGTTGTAAACGCCGTCTTCTCTCGGTCGTCGGGGTGTATCTCCACCTGCCAGTAGCCGCTCTTTAAATCCAGGGTCGAAAACCACTTGTGTCCGGAAAGGGTGTCCAGAGTGTCATCGATCCGTGGAAGAGGGTAACTGTCCTTTTTGGTGATGTCATTCAGGCGTCGGTAGTCAACACAAAATCTGGTGGAGCCGTCTTTCTTTCGGACCAAGACGATAGGGGATGCCCAAGGACTGGATGAGGGTTCGATGACGTCATTCTCCTGCATCTCTTTTACGAGGATCTCAACCTCTTCCTTCTTGGCGAACGGTAGTCGTCTTGGATGCTGCTTGATAGGGGGATGATCTCCAGTGTCGATTCTATGCTGCGTTAAATTCGTTCGACCAACATCCTCGGATGTAGATGAAAACACCTGCTTGAAGTTGTCCACCAATTTTTCCGCAGCGTTTCTTTGATCCTTCGATAATGGTGCACTCCCAATTAATTTCGAAGTCAAGGACTCGGAAGACACAGCGGAGGAGGAATCAATTCTTCTGATGATGCAGTTTACGGGAGTACAAGTTGCCAACACTTCTCCTTTCTTAATATTCCTCGGTCTTTCACTTACATTGGCGACTCTCACAGGAACTGCATTCCTTGAAAGGTCCACAAGCGTAGATGCCACTAGTACTCCTTTTGGGCTATTATTCTGGTTAGGATATTCAATGAGGCCGAATTTAAAGCTGTTGTTTTCCTTGAGGGAGCCAGGTATTAGTACTTCTGATCTAGAGGGAATCGATAAATCTGTTTGGGCTATTATTTGATGAGCGGATTTTAAGTTATTTTCGGTGTTGAAAATTGCTATGTCTTCCCTCATCGAGTGCAGCTCATTATTTTTAAAGTCAATAGAAAAATCAAATTTTCTCAAAAAGTCCAGTCCGAGAATGAAGGGATCTGTAATGTCAGCGACGAATGCCGTGTGATGGTAAGTGGCGCTTCCGAACATTATTTCTAAGTTCACTTTTCCTTCAATCTCGATTTTGTCACCTGTCACAGTTTGGAGAGTAACGCAGGGCGGCGTCCACAAGATCTTGAGTCCAAATTGACGAGCCACATCAGTCCTAATGATGGTAACGTTGGCTCCTGTGTCCACAATCATTTCGCAGGGAAATCCATTCACATATGCGTAAATGAACAGTCCGTTGCAGCCGCCAGTTCTTGGGGAAATCTGGAAAACTTTGGGAGACGTCTTCTTTTCTTGGCGAGCTTCGCAATTCCTTCGTACGTGGCCCTCACCGCCACATTTCCAGCACTTCAGTGTTTGTCTACCTTGGTCTTTGTGAGCCGAAATCTTCTTCAGGGTCCCCGACATCTCTTTGATTTGTCGCTCAATGTCCGAGAGACGAGTTGAGTTCGAGCCCTGGGCACTCACTTCCAAGCCCCTGATAGAATGGCGATCCTTGCGGGATATTTGCTGTGCAGCCTCGAACTTCATTGCGTAGACTAGACCAGATTTAAGATCTTTGATGTCCGCCATCCGGAGAGCCGTCTGAATTTCTGGACTTCGCACTCCGTCTATGAAGTAGTTCAGCGCCAGGTTATCGCGAACATCCGAAGGACAGTCCGAGAAGGCGAGATGGGAAAGCCTCTCAACGTCTGCTGCAAACACTTGCAAAGTCTCTCCATCCCTCTGGAGTCGGGATTTCAGCTGGAGTCGGAATTCTTTTTGGCATACTTCGCCAAAGCGAAGCTCCAAGGCCGATGATAAGGCTTCGAAGTCACAGAGCTTGTCCTCTGGGAAGGTCTGTAGTATTTCAGCTGCATCCCCTCTCAGCGAGGCTGCAAGTTGACAGGCTTTCGTGGAAGAGTCCCAGGAGTTTGCTTCTGCAACGATGAGGAACTGCTTCTTGTAAATATTCCACGAGGTCTTCCCGTCAAACGTAGCCAGTTTGATGGATGGACGAGAAGTTCCAGCTGCAGCTACACAGTCACTTGAGTTATTGGAGGATGCTGATAACTTCGATTCGAGTTCTTTAATTTTCTTTTCAACATTGTTTTCTACTGTGGTGATTCGATTCTCAACGCTGTCAACTTTCTCTTCCAGAGCCTCCACTTTATTTTCCACATTGGTAAATTTACTTTCCACCAAACTTTTCATTGACGTTAAATCGCTTTTAATTTCTTCAGCTAGATCATTTTTCAATTGTTCTTGATTAGTTGCCAGATCAATTTTTAATTGTTCTTGATTAGTAGCCAGTTCAATTTTTAATTGTTCTTGATTAGTAGCCAGAGTCGCCATATCATTCTTTATTTGCTCTTGATTCGCAGCCATGCTCGCAGTCATGTCACTTTTAACAGCGTTGATAGCATCAAGGAGTTTTTTCAGTTGTTCCTCCATTGCTCGAGTAATCACCATAAAATTCTGAAGTCAAAAAGTCCTTAGGAAGAAAAGTCCAAGTTCACAGGTAAATCCAAGAAAGTCCTTGAAGATGCCCCACGTTGGGCGCCAAAATTGTAACGAGTCCGTAGCACCTTCAACTTTCTTCAAATGAGCATTCCAATCTTGAGGAAGTAACTATAAATTTATTTACAAGTATTTACACTATTTACAATATGAGCAGGAAACAATTGCTAAACATCCAGCAATTAGGCAGCAAACAGTACACTGTACTCTCAACAGTAACTCAGCACCACGTATCTAACGTGAACAGTAATTAAGAAATTACAAAAGCAAAAACAACATTCGCCCAAAGCGAATAAAAACGAGCACTCTCAGAAATCAACATCTGAAAAGAACTAACTGACTTGTGTTCAAGGCCAGCTATTTATACACGGAAAGAAATGTCCACAATATTCGAGAAAAACCTGGAATATTTTGTTTCATTCCTAACATTACGTAATCCATTCACAAATTCTAGCGATAAGAAAAAAAACACGCGAAAATGTCTTCACGCTTATTAAAGTTAGGGCAAGTGTAAAAACTACAAAGTGTTACAGGGCCGGTATACTAGTGATAAAGGTGATATCTTCAGATACTTTTGCAACATGACGTCAGATAAAACCAAAACTAATGAAAATGATGCAAGGCAGGAAAAACAACAACTATTTACAAGATTTGTAACATTGCCCCCTTCCCAAGGACTGCACGTCCCGGGCAGTACAATCCCCAGAAAGGAAGCAAGGGAAAACTTACAGATACACACATTACATGATGACCAATCATAAACATGATAAACAATAACAGTGAGAACATGAAAGAAATAATAACATTAATAAAGTAATATTACAAACAATTAAAGGCAAAAGTTATTTACAAAATTTACAAACAATTTACCATGGTAGCTTTAGATTTATTTTACGAACTATGGCCATAGTATGGGGCTAGCCGATCATAATGTACAACCCTAGGTTTTGAATGTGATGACTTCTGGATCCTCACTACGACGTCGTTCAGCCGGTGAAGGACTGTGTAGGGTCCATCCCAATGCGACTGCAATTTGGGTTACAGACCTTTACGTCGGATGGGATTCCATAGCCACACCTTGTCACCTTCTTGAAAGTCATGGCCAGTGGACCTTGTGTCGTATCGGGTCTTCATCTTCTCCGTCGCGATTTTGATTCGCTCCCGTACGAAGTGATGAACGTCTTCCAACCGGGCCTGGAGATCCTGGACGTACTCCTCAGGCGATGAAGGCGCATCTGGAGGGAGACCGAAGACGAGATCACAAGGCAGCCGAAGCTCTCGGCCGAAGAGCATCTGTGATGGGGAATATCCGGTGGTCTCGTGGACAGCACTGCGGTAGGCCAGCAGGAACAGAGGAAGTTTCTTGTCCCAATCCTGTTGATTTTTGGAGACCATAAGCGAGAGATTATTAAGGATTGTCCTGTTAAATCTCTCCACCATGCCGTCCGATTGTGGGTGTAGTGGTGTCGTGCGAGTTTTCTCAATTTTGAGGATATTACACAGGCCCTTAAACACAGCAGAGATGAAGTTCCTTCCCTGATCGGAATGGATCTGCAAAGGTGTCCCATATCTTGAGATCCAATGCTGGACTAGAGTCTCTGCTACAGTGGAAGCTTCTTGATCCGGAATGGAATATGCTTCGGGCCATTTGGTGAAATAGTCAATGGCAACGAGGATGTATTTGTTCCCATCAGTAGTTTTCGGTAGAGGACCAAGAATGTCGATCCCGATTCGTTCGAAAGGAGCTCCTACGTTGTAAAGATGTAGTTTCCCGCGGCTTCTTCTCTTCGGTCCTTTACGGGCAGCACAGGCGTCACAAGAATGACACCACTTCTCCACGTCATCCTTCGCCTTGCTCCAGAAGAAGCGCTCTCGAACCTTGTGGAGGGTTTTCAGGATACCAAAGTGTCCTCCAGTAGGACTACTGTGCAACTCCTTTAGAACGTCTGGAATTCTTGATCTGGGAAGGAGTAACTGCCATTTGAATGCTTTACCATCGTCAGATTCCCATTTCCGATACAGGACGCCATTTCGCAGCTGGAGAGAGTTCCATAGAGCCCAGCATCTTTTCGTTGCAGGACTGTAGATAGAAATGTCTTGCCAACTAGGTCGCCGACTGTCTTTTTCCATTAACTCTATGATAGGCTTTAGGTCTGGGTCTTCAAGCTGATCTTTTCTTACTTGGTCGTCACTCCATGGATCAGGATCTGAAGATGATGAAGTAGCAGTAACTTGACAGGCAGTAGGGATTGTCGTCCCGTACTGTTTCTCAATTCGGGAGCAATAATGGCAGTTCTCGGAACAAGGTCTTCTTGACAATGCGTCAGCATTACCGTGTGACAAACCTTTTCGGTGCTTAATCTCGATGTCATATTCCTGGAGCCGCTGTATCCACCTGGCTACCTGGCCCTCTGGATTCTTGAAATTCAAAAGCCAAGTTAAAGAGGCATGATCGGTCCGGAGCAGGAATTTACGGCCGTAGAGGTAATGATGGAAATGTTCTACAGCTTTAACTATGGCGAGCAATTCCTTTCTCGTGACACAATAATTTCGCTCCGACTTGGATAAGCATTTGCTCCAGTAGGCGATGACATGTTCGTTACCGTCTATTTCTTGAGATAAAACAGCTCCAACGCTCTCGTGGCTCGCATCAGTGTCAAGTATGAAGGATTTTTCAGGCTGAGGATAAGAGAGAATAGGCGTTGATGTCAAAGCCTCCTTCAGCTGTAGAAATGCATCCTCGCATTCTTTGGACCATTCAAATTTTTGTTTGCTCTCCGTCAGCTTATGCAAAGGTCGCGCAATGTTGGAAAAACCCTTCACAAACTTCCTGTAGTACGTGCAGAGCCCCAGGAAACTTCGCAGCTGATGGACATTTTCGGGGCGGCTCCAATTCTTGACCGCAGATACCTTATCTGGATCTGTTCGTACACCCTCAGAAGAGATAATGTGACCCAGGCAGTTCACCTCACGGCGGAACAAATTACATTTGGACGGGCTTAACTTCAGGTTGGCTTCCTTTAGCTTCTGCAGCACCTTCCTAAGATTAACCAAATGTTCCTCAAAACTGCGTCCTATGATGATGATGTCGTCCAAGTAGACAAGACAGGATTCATAAGAGAGTCCTCGCAGCACTGATTCCATAAGACGCTCGAACGTGGCTGGTGCATTGCAGAGGCCGAAGGGCATCACTTTAAACTGCATAATATGCTTTTTATGCATAATTTATGAAACAATAAATAAAACATTTGTTCATTGTTTTTGTACGTTTTTTAAATATTTTTTAATGGTTATCTTCTGTTTTTCTTTCATTCTTTTTTTTTCTTCTTTTTTTTCTTTCTGAATACCATTTCTTCCTTTCTATGAATTGAAATCAGTACCATTGAAAATGTTTCAAGGTTAACTTTCATAGAACTACAAACTCTGCAATTATGCCTATCTGAGGGAAATTCCCTTTTACCCCCTCTCTCCGGCGCTTCCCCCGCGCATATTATTCTGTACATAAATCTGTACATCTCATACAAATGTTGTACTGTTCGTATTTCCATTTTTAACACTTCTTTTTAAGCTTAAAAATTTCTAGTAAATTTCTTAAAGTGACAGCTTACATAATTTTGTTAGTTTTCTTTAGTACGAAAACTGGAATTGCTATAATATTTAAATTTTATTTATGTGTTTTCTCGGATTAAATATGTAAAATAAAATACAAAAATTGAGTGATTTATGTTTGGAAGTTTCTAATAAAATCAAATATAACAATTAAACTTGAAAAAATATAAAAAAAGCGGTGTTAGGGAATAAATTACATATGTTGGGTCCATTTGGACCCGAACACAGTATACGTACAGGGTGTCCGCGCACCTGGAAAGTCATGGAAAGTCAGGGAAAGTCATGGATTTCATATATGATCGAAATTGGTCATGGAAAGTCATGGATTTCAGCGAAAAATGTCCAAAAGTCATGGAAACTGACTGTTTATCATGGATTTTAGCGCTCAGGATCGGTGGTTATTTCTCCCGATCTCGGAAGAACAAAAAAACATCCATCGTCATTCTGCTTCGTTAATGCAAGGTTCCCGCGACTTTGAAAAGTCCTTGAATTTCATTTGGTCTTTCAAGAGATCTGGAAAGTCCTTGAAAATTTTAAAATGTCCTTGAAAACTCCAAAAGTATTATTTTTCGTAGAAAATGTGCCGAAAAATCGGCGATCTTCGAACGTTCACGATCGTGCTCCTGCAAAAAAATTGTGTCCATCGAAAAATCGGCAATCGTCGGGATTTCGAAATCGGGAGCCGTTTTTTCAAGACGAAAATTAAAAAAAAAAAAAAAATCATACCCAGAGAAGTTTTATTTTTGCGCATAATCGGCAATCGTTAAAAGTTCGCGGTTAGGCGCCGCTTTTTCGTTTCGCTTTACTTTTAAAACAATTTAGAAATAGAATAATCAGGATTGGATTTTTATACAAAAGAATATCTTTAACAAGTTAAACATGAGCTTTTCTGAAAAATACGTTTTTGCTGGTATCTTAATGATTTTCTTTCAACAAAATTTAGATTTGTCTGGTGGATTAAAATTATTTTTTGAATTTTTCGCTTCCATGATCATTTTTTTTTTAGAAATACCAGGGACAGAAATACGTGTGTAATGGGTTTTGTACAACTTATTTTTTATTTATTTATTTATTTTTTGGTTGACATTCTAACATTGAGCACGTGCTTCGCCGAAAATGGCGTGCCATTGTCAAGTCTTCAATCCTTTTGCATCCTGTAAATTCTTCAATTATTTTGATATTCTGAAGCTATTTTTATGTTGTGCTACGTTAAATATACTCATTGTTCATTTTATTTTAATAATTTATTTATTTTTGAACTCAAATTTTAGCTCTTCCAATTTATTGGTTTCTAATAGTTTTTAAGAAAACACCGAACTTTTAAAGACAAAGTGCTTCCTTGACTTTTCATTTGTTTATTTAATTACAAAATACAGGCACGTTTTTCCTCGAGTTCGAAAAAATCGAGTAAAAGCTGTAATTTCAAAAGAAAAAAAAATCACCATTTTTTCTTGGAGGGGGAAGAGAAAAGAATAGGGGGGGGGGAATAGAATACATTTTGCATGCACAGACTGGCAAAATAGGGTGATCACATTATATCCTGGTCTTATTCTGAAATTATAAATTTTCTTCATTGAAAAAAAAAAGATTTGTTGTCTGATTGTTTTTATGCTTGAACAAATAGAAAATGTTGGTGTTTACCATTTTTACCATTCCTTTGAATTTACACTTGAATAAGCCAAAGAATTGCTTCCAATCTACCTTTCCCTAAAATTTTCTTTTTCATATTGATGAAAAATATTTCACGATTTTTAGGTTTTTCATATTAAATCTGTAAAGAATCTGTACTGTTCATCAACATTTACATCACTTTTGAAATTAATCTTGATTTTTGTGCAGACCCTTTCTTAGAAGTTAATTCCTGGAAAATTTTTAAAACCTCCTTAAAAAGTACTTGAATTTTATTTTTAAGATTGTAGGGGAACCTTGTATTGGGTGCAATCTGATTAGTCTTAATAAGAGTTTCAAACAAGTTGCATTGTGTTGACCAATCAGATGAATACTCAACGTTAAAACCCGTGAGCGGCGAATTTTCCGAAACTGTGCATGTGCGCGGACTTTGTCCCCTGACTGACAATAGAGCATGTGACGCATTTATTCAATTTGAATTTCACACTTTCATACTTCTGCTTTGGGGGATAATAAGTTGTTTTGACTTTTAAATGTTGCTAAATCCTTGTACTCATTTTTTTGTATCAATAAATTGTTGCACTTGATCTGTTTCAGATATATTTAGTTAAGTTCTTTTTTTAGCTTTGGTTAAATTTATTTGCATAGCCGAAAAAAAAAAGAATAGTTTCGAAAAGCAAAGGTACACTGTCTTACACCTTATATTGATATTTATGTTCTATTTTGATGTCAGCGTCAAATGAAATAGTTAAAATTGTAAGTCATGGAAAAATTTTCGCAAAAGTCATGGAAAGTCAGGGAAAGTCATGGATTTGAAAAGTCCAGGTTGAGCAGATACCCTGTACGTATGTTCGGGACGAACACAGCAACAGGGATAAACTTGAGAAAAAATGAAAAATGGCTCTTTTCACTCCCCAAAAATAGCCTGTGGAACAATTAGTAAAAATTTGCAAATGCAAGAAGGAGGAAGGTGCTACATTGCCCTTTAAATCAAAACAAAAATTATCTTGTTATTCCCAGGCATCAAAGAAATAAGGCCCTCTGAAAATTGAAAATAATTGCTTTAACTTATGCTAAAAAATCTTGCATGAATTTTCAATTTTCAGAGGGCCTTATCTCTTTGATGCCTAAGAATAACAAGACAGTTTTTGTTTCAATTTAAAGGGCAATGTAGCACCTTCCTCCTCCATGTATTTGCAAATTTTTACTAAGTGTTCCACAGGCTATTTTTGGGGAGTAAAAAGGGCCATTTTTCATTTTTTCTCAAGTTCAATGAATTTTTTCATAATAATCATCTAGCTTAGAAGGCTTATATCTCTTTAATGCCTTCGAATATCAAGACAGTTTTTATTTCCTTTTAAAGTTCAATTTAATACCTTCTTGTTCCATACATTTTCAATTCTTACTACCTGTTCCACAGGCCGTTTTTAGGGAGTGAAAAAGGATATTTTTCATTTTTTTTTTCAAAGTTTGAAAGCTTATATCTCTTTAATGCCTTGGAATAACAAAACAGTTTCTGTTTCATTTTAAAGGGCAATGTAACACTTTTTTACTCCATGCATTTGTAAATTTTTACTACCTGTTCCACGGGCCGTTTTTGGGGAGTGAAAAAGGCCAATTTTCATTTTTTCTCATGTTTAAGCAATTTTTTTATAATGAAAGAATACTGGTATCATCTAATTTTTTTCTGTGCTTCTAGTATCTATAACTGGGTGCAAGAGAAAAAAAATTAGATCCCCACTGTCAGTCCTTCATATATATTTTCATGCTTGAAATGACGAAAACGGCACTTTTTGAACCGCGAATTGACACGGGAAAATTTAATATTAATCTTAACCCAACCCTTTTTTTTTATGCACAAATGAAAGTTCATTCTTTCAGCTTCAAAATAAGCCATGTTTGATCTTTCTACCACTTTAAGTTAATTTACCAGAGCCGTTAGAAAAAAGATCAAAAATGCCGAATTTTACTCATCGGCGGAGCAAAAAAATGGCTATATCTCGAGAAAAAAATTTTTTCGAGAAAAAAAATAAAACAGTTTGGGGGTACAGAATATTGGTGCATATTTTCTACCAAGTATGATCAAAATCAAAAATGGTGCGGCACGGCCCATTTGTTGATTTTATATGGAATGACCCTTTGATCTTGTTTTGAAATGCGTTCCAGTGGCTAGATGAGAATTAAGAACAGAATACAAGACTCACTCCTTCAACATCTCACTTTCTTTCTCAATTTTTGGGATTTGATTGTTGAATGTATTTTGACAATTATTCACACTGGCTAATGCCGCATGAAAAAGGGAATGAGACACGCTATACAACTTGAGCAATGAATGAAAACTATGTACGTGACTTGCTCAGTTTACACATGACATATCCAATTGGTTAAAAGCAATTTACTCTGTTTACCCACCTGTTTAAAGCTAGGTAGTGAAGTTGTACAATGATGCCCTTGTTGACCACATGAAAAGAAGCAGTGGTTGGAAAAACTACATTTCTTTTGTAGCGAACTACAATTACAACTACTTTGTTACAAATGTAGTTCGAACTACAACTACAACTACTTTGTTACAAATGTAGTTAACTACAACTACAACTACTTTTTTAAAAATGTAGCAACTACAAACTACTTTTGAAATGTTGTCGCTACTTCGCTACTTTTTAAAAAATAAGTTAAAAAAAAAGTAAATTTGAGGATTGACCGAAAAAAATCGAAAAGTGGTTAACATTAACAAATTAACTTATTTGGACATGGACTATTTCTACGAATTTGTCCTTTTTTTTTTTTTTTTGCTCTAATTTGTCCTTTTAAGATTTTTTTTTTTTTCAATTTTACGAATATTCGCCGCAAAATAGGATTCAAAAGTTGAAAGATTGAAAGAATTTAACCTTCAAATTTCTAATAATTTCTTGCAAGAGAATGTTTAGGATTATGAAAATTATTTGTCGGAAAATGAAAATTATGATGCCAAATAAACCAATGACATCAAACAGATAGAACGTATGGCGTCAAAATAATATATCTAAGATCAGCTCACACTTTTATAGTTCTTATTTCTCATTGCGTCCGCTGGTGCATTCATGTTAGATTTGCACCTGTCAGATTCGATTAAATCAGATTCGAAAGAAAGAAGTTTCTTTCCTTCTTTCTCTCTCTCTCTTTTTTTAATTTTTTTCATTCATTTATTTATTGATTTTTTTCAATTACAAATTTAAAAGTAGTTTCCAGAAATCGCTACAAACTACTAATTTTTTGTATCACGCTACTCACTACTCTACATTTTTTGAAAAGTAGTGCGCTACACTACAAACTACTAAAAAATGTAGCTACTACAGTAGTTTCGCTACTTGTAGCCGCTACTTCCGACCACTGAAAAGAAGAGCATACGCACTTTTGCATTCACTTTTTCTTTGTTTTTTTTTCTTTTCAGAAGGTCAGACAGTTCGTAAATTTGATAACATTGCGTTCATTATGAGGGTTATTATATGTATCCTAAGTCTATTAATCAATAATCATCCGGTAATGTTGACGTCTAACAATAAAATTCACCCCATCTATAGCATGAGCGACGGCATTGGTTCACATTGGTGCTCAAAAAATTCAATAGTTTTAATTAAAAATTAGTAATTGTCGAACTAAGTACTATCGGCCCCGCTTTAACGAATACTGTCTGTTCCAAGAAATATTATTCGATTAAGCGGGGTATTCGTTTAAGCGGGGATCTTTAACATTGCGTCTATGACACGGTTCCAGGATGTTTTATTCGTATAAGCGGGGTATTCGTTTATCCGTTATCAGATTAAGCGGGCATGACAGTATTTTCAAATTCAAACCCTCTAAAATAAAATCGTCTATAGATCGATGTTGAATTTAACCCGTTGTGATGAATAGTTTGACAAAAATTCTAAACTAGATTAATCATGCATTTCGGACTCGCTTCCCATTGTTTGATAGAAAGTATTTTATCGCGTTGTTGATTTTTTGCGCTAGTGACATAGTCTGGGCACCCCCTTGCAGGTCTGATCATTTTTATGTGCTATATAATACTTCACACACTCCAAGGCCCCCCGTACCTACCACAACTCGTGGTTTAACCGGGATAGGGCCGCCCTGAAGAGGGCGCTCTGTTATTTTTGAACCGAGCAAACCCTTGGCTCAGCATCCCCAGAGGTATTCTTTTCACTTGGAGAACTTTGTAACCACGACATTTTTAACGTCCCTCAGCCACCATTAATCAAGACGGTGGATCTTTGATCGGCTGGGATCGAACCCGGGTCCCTCCGGTCACGAGTCCGACGCCTTACCGATCGGGCCAACACGGCCCTGCTGCTATATAATCCTAGCTGCCAGGGCGGTTAGATCGGCCACCGTAGCGGCCAAGCGCTTTCGAGATGCCATGTCAGCCTAGTCGGAAACTAGGGGCATGGCCTTTGTTTGTGTGTGTGGGAAGGGCGGGAGGGGGGGCACGAATTCAGAGAAAAAAATTTTAATAATAATTTTTGGAGGGAGACCAAACGGGCAAGGGGTCCACCATGCCTCGCAGCTGCCCTGGCAGAGGCTTTTCATACTAAGCTGGGCATAAGATCGCCTTTTCTTCTCTCAAATTTTTGCACTTAAATTTTATTGGCTGCTTCAGAATTAACCTTAATTCATAGATTCACTGTTATTTTTGAATGTTGTAATCAAAAAATCATAAACTTTAGAAATTGTCCATTAGAATTCAAAACATTTTTTTTTCTTTATAAAGTTTAGGGATCTCATATTTTAATCTCCGGCAGGTCTACAAATTTCGAAGTAACTGGTTTCAACTGAAGTGATTACTAAAAACATTAAGTTGTGATTGTGAATTTCACCTTCCCAGCTAATTTTGATGGGCAATTTAGGTGTTTACATCTACCCCATTAATACTGTACTCTGGAGTAAATGGAATCAGCCAATTTTTTTCATTCTTGGAATTCAATGGATGAATAGTTAAATTTTGAAGAAAATTACGCAGTTGTGAAAGTTGTGCAAAAATTCAGCGTATGATTTTAGTTATTAAATGAGGTCAGATTGCGTTTGGAGGATCCAACGGGTAGCATGCAACCTTGGGACCAAAGTATGATTATTCTTAATTTTGATCTTCTTAAACTTCTAAACTGAATCTTTATGGGCGATTCTCAGTAAACTGGTCATTTTCCATACAGAATCTGTCCGGGCATGCTTTTTTTGAAATGTTCGTATAATTATAATAATACTGCTCAGGAAATGAATTTATTACTTTGGTTCGAAATAGGGCCTATCGAAGTTTTTTTTTTTTTAAATAAATGATAATAGGAGGTAAGTCCCCTGCCTAGTATAGCTAGGCAGGGGCCATTGTGGCCATGCTGTGCCATTGAACTGTGTATTTGCACTTTGTTGCGTAATATCTGCAAAACTATTGGAAGATAATTAATTACGAGACTACCTATAAATTTAGGCACAAATCGTAGACATAATAACTAATATGTTTCATAATTAAATTAATTGACATTAATAATGTTACAAATCTTGTAAATAGTTGTTGTTTTTCCTGCCTTGCATCATTTTCATTAGTTTTGGTTTTATCTGACGTCATTTTGCAAAAGTATCTGAAGATATCACTTTTATCACTTGTATACCGGCCCTGTAACGTTTTGTAGTTTTTACACTTGCCCTGCATTTAATAAGCGTGAAGACATTTTTCGCTCGGAGTGTTTTCTTTTTTTTTTTTTCTTTTTCTTTTTATCGCTAGAACTTTCTCAATGGATTATTTCAAGTTATGAATGGAACAGAATGCTCCGGATTTTGTTGGAACATTGTCGAACCTTCTTTCCGTGTATAAATAGCCTTGAACACAGTTTTTAGTCAGTCAGTTGTTTTCAGATTTGATCTGGTGACTCGTTTTCGTTCGCTTGGCGAATGGTTGTTTTGCTTTTGTAATTGCTTAATTACTGTTCACGTTTGATACGTGGTGCTGAGTTACTGTTGAGAGTACAGTGTACTGTTTTGCTACCTAATTGCTGGATGTTTAGCAATTGTTTCCTGCTCATATTGTAAATAGTGTACATACTTGTAAATAAATTTATAGTTACTTCCTCAAGATTGGAATGCTCATTTGAAGAAAGTTGAAGGTGCTACGGACTCGTTACAATTTTGGCGCCCAACGTGGGGCATCTTCAAGGACTTTCTTGGAATTATCTGTGAACTTGGACTTTTCTTCATGAGGACTTTTTGACTTCAGAATTTTATGGTGATTACTCGAGCAATGGAGGAACAACTAAAAAAACTCCTTGATGCTATCAACGCTGTTAAAAGTGACATGACTGCGAGCATGGCTGCGAATCAAGAACAATTAAAGAATGATATGGCGATTATGGCTACTAATCAAGAAAAATTAAAGAGTGATTTAACCGCAAGCATAACTTCAAATCAAGAGCAAATAAAGAATGATATGGCGACTC